>PVIW01003669.1:0-159437 GCA_004026585.1 Noctilio leporinus
ATATAGGACCAAAGTCTCATTTGAGAACAGTAGATATATCCTTCATTACAACCCATTGATCATTCTAAAATCAAGTCTAATGGTTGTGAATTGAGTGTGCAATATGGATTGCTAAAAACTCTTGGATCCAACTTTAGCTCTTGCCTCTACAATGCCCAGCCTTGCTGAGCATTATCTCTAGATCACTGAACATTGATTTCTTTAGTTATTATATATGTTAGTGCTTTCCAATGGAAATGTAATTGAGTCACAGGCAATTTTAAATTTTTTAATAGCCTCATCTTTATAAAAAAGAAACAGGTGAAATAAATTTTAGTGATATGGTTTGTTTAATTCAGTATATCTAAAATATTACCATTTCAACATTAAATCAATATAAAAATTACTGAGATATTTTTGTCTTCAAAACTAATGTATTTTACCATTACTGCAGCATATCTGTGTGATTTAGCTACATTTCAAGTGCCCATGACTAGTAACTGCTGTATTAGGTGGTGCTCATGTATCTTTGCTTAGAGAAATGTCATATGGAAAAAAGGAACTACTTCAGAATACCTTTTCTTTATTTGACATTATTAGATTGTTGTACAGATTCTATAGCTTTGAGTCATTTATAAACACATAGAAAAATTTAGAAAATTTAATTTTATTTAAAAACCTGTGGTTGTGTTTTATTGATCATGCACCAATTTGTATTTTATTCACTAATGTAAATCCTTGAGAATCCATTTCTTTTGATTATGTGGACAGTGTATATTACTGGAAAACATTTAATATTGACAAAATTCAATTCAGCTATTAATTTTTGAATATGTACCACTAACCTTAGGGGAAGCTGATTTGAAGATCTTTTTCTCTTCAGAAAATAGTTTCAATTCAAAGGTTAAAAAAAAAACCTCAAATACCTTTTGAAAATTTTGTATCACTTATGGTAAGCAGTCTTACGTGAGTTTCTGCATTAAAGTGTTTCCTCAAAGTTACTAGAAATGTATTGTGATATCTTCTTATTAATGGAATATTACTTTGGCCCTCTAGATATATCATTACCTGGAAAGGGACTTTGAAAAAGATGAAAAGCCACGTGACAAGTCCTATCAGAATGCAGTTTTAGAGGATATTTTTAAGAAGAACGACCATGATGGTGATGGCTTCATTTCTCAGAAGGAATACAATGTGTATCAACATGATGAACTATAGCATATTTTTTATTTCTCAATTTTCTTAGCTACTTACTGTACGAGTGCTTTATATATAAAACAAAGTCTCCCCATGAGACCATATTTTGATCTCCTCAATACATGTAACTTTGAAATAAATGTGAGACTATTTTGCAAATTTAACATTCAGGAAAGGCATGATTGTGTTTCTTATTCCTTTATTCTGTGAACATGAGAGGCAGCACCATCTAATTGCCCAATGGGCAATTTTCCCCCATGAGGAAATAGGATATCTATGTCAAAATCTATAAAAACCTTATCATCTCTCACCTCAACAATGTATAGAAATATGTTAATAACCATTTTTTAATGTTTTAAATGTTAGAATGCCCCATATTTAAATTTTTTCATTAGGGATCCTGGAATTAACATTTCAATGTTTGTACATTTCACAGCATTACTAGTAGGTAGTAGTATATAAAAATCAAAGGGCTAAAGAGTTTTTTTTTTTTTTTTTTTTTTTTTTTTGATATACGTGCAGGAGAATATAAGTTATTTAACTATCCTAGAGAGAGCCTCAACATACCTTTTGTACTTCTTGGTGCAAGCTCTTGGTTTTAGGTATTTTGTTCCAGTGGAAAGTGTTTAAAGATATTTGATCAGACCAAAGACTTTGTGCCATTATCTATTAGCAGGCATAATAGTCTTCACTGCTCTAAGTCTTGTAGTTATTCAGACATCATTATAAAATGCCACTCCTCTTTCTTCTCTTAGGCCTTTATATCTTCCATCCCCAACTTCTTACCTTGATTTTAATTGGTCATGATATTTCTTAGTTTCCAGTTCCCTTTCTCGAGGTAACTCTATCCTACGTCTCTTCATTTCTCAATGATTTTGTTGTTAATCGTGAATGAACATCATAAACTGGCACGCCATAAAATTTTTTAAAATTATATTTTATTGATTATGCTGTTACAGTTGTCCCAATTTTCCCCCCTTTACCCCCTCCCTTCCACTCCCCACTTCCTCAGGCAATCCCCACACCATTGTTCATGTCCATGGGCCATGCCTCTAAGTTCTGTGGCTACTCCATTTTCTTTCCATCTGCCTGGCTATTTTGTAACTTCTAATTTGTACTTTTTAATCCCCTGACCTATTCACCCATTCCCCCATATGCTCCTCCCACTTGGCGCCATCAAAAGACACTTCATATCCATGATTCTTGTCTCTTTTTCTTGTTTGATTAGTTTTTTATTTTTTTTTTAAAGATTTTATTCATTATTTTTAGAGAGAAGGGCAGAGAGAGAGGAAGAGAGGGAGAGAAACATCAATGTATGGTTGCCTTTCACCTGCCTTTAGCTACAGACCTGGATACCTGGCTTGCAACCTGGTTATGAGCCCGGGCTGGGAATCGAAACAACGACCTTTGGGTTCACATGCCAGCACCTTATCCACTGTGTCACCAGCCAAGGCCTGGTTAGTTTGTTTTTTAGATTCAATTGTTGGTAGATAGGTATTTTTGGCACTTTATTTTTCATAGCTTTGATCCTTCTCTTAAGTCCTGTTAACATTTCATAGAATAATGGTTTGGTGGTGATGAACTCCTTTAATATTTTCTTATCTGGGAAGCTCTTTATCTTCCCTTCAATTCTAAATTGTAGCTTTGCTGGGTAGAGCTTTCTTGGATGTAGGTCCCTGCTTTTCAGGGCTTTGAATATGTCTTACCAATCCCTTCTACCCTGCAGAGCTTTTTTTTTGTTTGTTCGCTTGGGAAATCAGCTGACAGTCTTATGGGAACTTCTCTGTGGATAACTAACTTACCTCGCTGCTATTATCTCTAGCCTTTGGATTTTAATTATGATGTGTTTTGGAGTGGGCCTTTTTGTATCCATCTTATTTGGGACTCTATGTTTCCTGGACTTGCATGTCTATGTCCTTCACCAAACTAGAGAAGTTTTCTCCCATTATTTTTTCAAATAGATTTACAATTTCTTGCTCTTTTCTCCTTCTGGCACACCTATATGCAATTGTTGGGCCTCTTGAAGTTGTCCTGGAGGCCGCTTACATGATCCTCATTATTTTGGATTCTTTTTTCTTCTTGTTCTGATTGGTTGTTTTTTGCTTTCTTATGTTCCAAATATTGATTTGATTCCTGGCTTCATCCACCTTACTGTTGTTACTCTGTAAACTGTTCTTTAATTAATGTGTCCTTCATTTCTGACTGGATCTTTTATGCTGTGGAGGTCCTCACTTAAGTTCCCTGAGCATCCTATAATCAGTGTTTTGAACTCTGCATCTGATAAGATTGTTTATCTCCATTTCGTTTAGCTCTTTTTCTGAAGTTTTGACCTGTTCTTTCATTTTTGGCTATTTCTTTGTCTCCTCATTTTGGCAGTCTTCCTGTGTTTGTTTCTACGTATTAAGTAGATCCCCTCTGACTCCCTATCTTGGTAGCTTGGCCTAATGTAGTAGGTGTCCTGTAGGGCCCAGTGGTAACAGCCTCCCCCATCACAGATGCTGGGTACTTGTGGTGCACCCTTCACGTAGGCTGAGTACACAACCTCCTCTTGTAGTTGAGCCTTGATTGTTGTTGGCAAGTCAATGAGAGGGATTTACCCAGGCCTGTCAGCTGCAAGGACTGGCTATGACCACTTATCACCAACCTCCACCCTCCATGCAGGATCAGCTGTGCAGGGACAGGGTGGTGGTGTTCTTACATGGTCTGTAGGTATCCACTGGGTGTACAGGCTCTGCAGTTTCCTGGTGATGCAGGCTAACTGTGTTTTGCCTGGGGCACTCTATATGAGCTATAAAGCACATGAGATGGCTGCTACTTGTGCTGGGCTTGGAGATTCCTAGGTAAAACCAACCTGTGAATCTAGGCTGACTGCTGATAGCCTTGGGACTATTCAGTAAGAGAGATGGGGGCTGAAGAATTACTGAGGCTGGCTGTTGCTTGTTTGATGGGATTTAGGAAGTTGTGAAACAGGAGCCAAGACCAGGCAGGCATTCATATGGAAAAACCATGGTTAACAGTTTGGGTGGGGCCAGAGGTTGAGTGGACCAGCCCCAGGGCATCTCCAAGTCAGGCCAAACAGTGTTTGCCAGGTTGATGGCATGTCAGGGAATGGTACTCATGCCAGCTCTGTGGCTCTGTGAGTGAGGGCTCAGAAGTGTCAATGGCCTTTTTCCTGCCTTTCCATCTTGAAGAAAGCTGTCCCCCAGATGCTTCAGTTCTTCCCCATATGCCACCGGTGACTTTCCATAGCTAGGCTAGACCTAGAGCTCAGAGGGAGTAAATTTAAGTAAGTCCGTGTGGGGATTCTTTAAGGGGCCCTGTTTGGGACTACAGTTTCTTTTACAGACTCAATTCCCACTGGGATTCCTCACTCCTGAGATTTTTAACCACCACCCATGGGGATTGGAGCAACTGATTCCACGTCACTGCCCCTCCTACCCAGCACAAGTCCATGGTTGTCAGATTTCCACTTAACTCGATTTCTGATGGTTCTAAGTGACGGTTGTTCTATACTTCAGTTGCAATTTTGATATGGTTGAGCAAGGAGGTGAGCTGTGTTTACTTACCTATGTTGCCATCATGACTAGCAGATACTATCAAATTTTTGATAAAGGTGTAGAATTTATTTTATACATGAGGATATGTGAGAATATCAAATGAGGATATACAAACATCTCTCAGAAACATTAAGCGTTTTAAACATTTTCAAAGGAGAAAAGGAATAACTTCCATAGCAATTTTGTGTCGTAATCAAATTATGATAATGTACAATTTGTTGAGAATACCAGATTAGAGATACTGTAGGTCATCTTGGTGCCAAAGAAAGGCCATATATTTATTGGAATATGTAAGTTTTTATCTACTACATATGTAGGAAAGTATGGTCAGGAAATACATAGCTCTATTCAAATCAGGTGAGTTTAAAACTAAACTTTTTCTGTTTTCTGAAACTTGCTCTTTCCAAACCACTATTTATTGTTCATTCAAAACTCTGTTATTTAAGTATAGGGCCCTGACTGGTGTGGCTTAGTGGATTGGCACTGGCTTGCAAATCCAAAGGTCACTGGTTCAATTCCCCAGTCAGGGCATGTAACCAGGTTGCAAGCCTGGTGTCCAGCCAGGTCCTTAGTAGGAGGCAGGTGAAAGGCAACCGTACATTGATGTTCCTCTCCCTTTCTTCCTCTCTCTCTGCCCTTCTCTTTGAAAATAATAAAATCTTTAAAAAATAAAAAATAGGCCCTGGCTGTGGCACAGTGGGTAAGGTGCCAGCCTGCGAACCCAAAGGTTGCTGGTTCGATTCCCAGCCAGGGCACATAACCAGGTTGCAAGCCAGGTCTCCAGCCCCATCTGTAGCTGGAGGCAGGTGAAAGGCAACCGTACATGTATGTCTCGCCCCTATCTGCCTCTCTCCCTTCCCCTCTTTCTGAAAATAATAAATAAATAAAAGTGTAGGGATAACATAAAACCACCATATTAGTGGATGTTATATATGCATAGCAATTTGATACTTCATAAAACAAAAACCTTATTATGTTTTCTTTCTTTCCAATATTGCATCATTTCTCTGCCCAATTTGCACTTGAATCATACACTCTGCCTAAAAAATATAGTGACCAAAGATATAAATTGAAGGTATCAAATAATACAAACTCTTCCTCATTTTAACCTTTCCCATTGTTTTCATGCAAAGTGCTTTTACATTTATGTTTTAAAAAATTACAAATGATGTTGAATGAATATGGAGACTTATTTTGAAACTAATCATATTTAAATAGTTAAAAAATAAAAATTTAATCATTCTATATGCATATAGTATACAAGTAATTCATATTTATACAATCGTGTTATGCCTTCATAGGCATATACCTACTAATAAGGGCTATAATTATACACTTTGAGTTCTAGAATTGAACATATTATTTTTGCAATTACTTTAATAAGGGTGTAGTAAATTAATAATATATGTTGTTTATTAAAATTTCAGATGTGTTACAGAGCAGATGAAAAATGTCCCTCAGAACTAAATATGTTAAAATATTTAAAACATTTTCAAAAAAAAAAAAAAAAAGAAATAAACATGTCCTAGCTGTCTTAACTTTAAAATGACAGTGGTGAATTTCATAAGGTCCAAACCTTTGAGCATATGTATATACATTATAGAATGGCAGCTCATTACTACTATCAGTCACCCTGTTAACTGTGTACACAGTGCCCCACACTGAGCCCAATGTGCTTTTAATCTGATACTGCAATTAAACATTTATGATTACATTAAATTATTAACACATTTTTCTCATTTTACCAGGCATAAGGCAATAGTTAAAGCACCATAAAGTCACCTCTTGTGCACTCTTTTCATCTTTAAATTTAATTAAAAGCCAATTAAAATGAAATTGGTATTTCAGAAAAATCTCTACGTAAAAAGTTACCTAAAATGAGGGACTAAATCCCCTAATGTGACTGATTGGCAGATTTTATGGATAAACATCTATATTCTAATTTTATATTTAAGCCTTTTTTAAATATAAAAATATTAACCTTCATGAAAACTTATGAGGAGATACTATTATCTCCACTTTAGAGATGGGTGGGGAAAATGATGACCAGACAGATTAATTTCTCTTTCCCTGTTTAACTTGCTGCGATTCATCGAAGTGAGCCTAGAGATTTTGGGGAAAGGTGTGTGGCAGAGTTGCACCTTACACACAGGCAAAGTATATTCACATTTCATTTTATTTCATTCTCTTATGCCAAACATCAAAACAAGGAACTGCATGAAGTCTCACATACTTCTGCCCATCAACAGAGCATTGAAAGCACCCATAAACCGTCTCTCTTTTTAAGTTTCCCATTCCACAGAGTATGCATGGTCCTTTTGGAATGTTGTGATTAAGTAAGTTAACTCGGATATGAGTCCCTTCTTTGAGTGAAATGTCAGTCATGCTAAAGGGTTTGTCATAGTAGTCTGAAAAAAGATCATCTAAGTAAAGCTGTGAACGAGAAATGACATCCATCACTCTTCTGTCTGAAAGGATAAAAGCCGAGAAATGTGTCAGAAGTTAAATTAAAAATA
The DNA here is from genome assembly GCA_004026585.1 of Noctilio leporinus. NCBI lineage: Eukaryota > Metazoa > Chordata > Mammalia > Chiroptera > Noctilionidae > Noctilio > Noctilio leporinus. Next base: position 7,250 of record PVIW01003669.1, read on the forward strand.
TATAACCAAAATACATTATAAAATCACATGAATATAAATCGGTCATGAAATAATGAAATAATTTGGCTTTTATATTTAAATTCTTAACAAATAGAATTATTAACAGTCAGCCTTAAGTATTAGGCCCAGAAGTTTAAAAAAAAAAAATCATTTGAAATACCCTGCAAGCCCTGGCTGATGTGACTCAGTGAATAGAGTGCCGGCCTTCAAACCAAAAGGTTGTGGTCACCAGTTCCATTCCCAGTCAGGGCTCATGTCTGGGTTGCAGGCCAGGTCCCCAGTTTCAGGTGTGTGAGAGGCAACTGCACACATTGATGTTCCCCCACTCCCCAACCCCCTCTCTCCCTTCCCATCTCTCTAAAAGTAATTAAATAAAATCTTAAAAAAGAAAACAAAAGAAAAGAAAAAAGAAATACTTGTCAATGGACATACTTCTTTCAAATAGTATATTTCTCAACCTGTAGAATAGTGCAAATGTTGTCGTTTCTTCCCTTTCAAATCCTCCTTTTGACACTGAAGTGACACAAAGGTCTATAAAAGAAATTTAGAAGATGTTATAACTTGAATTCATATTTTGTGGTTGACATCGTTGTGGCTGATGAATTCTTGTATTTGCCATTCATTACATTTTTTTTAAGTTAAATTTTATGTTATTTTAGAAAAGGTACATTCACATGCTATAAAATTCAGAGTACAAAAAGGGGATATATTGACAAAAAGCTCTAGTCTACCCTGACCCCAGCCCCAGTTTTCTACCCTAGAGGTAACCAACTGTTAACTTTCTTATGTATACTTCCAGAAATGCTCCACACATTTTACAAGTATAAAGGAGTATGTATATATGTATATGTACATATACATATATAAAATTCCTTAGGCTCAAAAAGTTACATACTACCCACATTCTTTTCAAATGTCTCTTAAAGAATATTTGACATTCCTTTCCAATGTCTCTTAAAGAATATTCGATGTCAGGATATATAGTGCTACCTCATTCTTAGTATTCTGTTGTGTACACACACCATTATTTAACTTGTTGCTGATAATAGATCTTAAGGTTATTTCTATTCTTCTGCTATTATGAACTGAATATCCTTATCCCCATATCATTTCACACATGTAAATATATCTATAAGAAAAATGTCTAAAAGTGTAAACCTAAAGTATAAGCACACTTTAAATTTTGATAAATATCTGTATATCAGTTTTATCAGTTCATACTCCTAACTATCAATGTACTTATAAAAACCTGTAGCTGAAGTGTCCTGAATAGAATTTAATTTGCATGTTTTGTTTTGTTTCTGGGCTCCCTCTTCTCTCTTCCCATAGAACTGTAGAAACAAACATAAACAGGTCTAAAAAAGTTTACAAATTGCCAGGACTAGAGGGCTCACTTGCCTGGTCCTATGGCCTACAACTAGCCTTGAGCTGGCTGGCCTCCTAACCTTACAGATCTGTAACGTGTAGAAATCTAAAGTGAGCAGCACTGGGGTATTACATAAGGTGACAATTTTTGGGGAAGTATTTATACTTTTAAAGTTATTTTTAGGAAGACTTGGAGGGGAAGCTATGATAGGTAAAATGAAAGAAGAGTTGTCTTTGGGTACACTAGTTTGGTTGCCCTGACAACTTCAGGCATGTTACTATCTACGTACTTACTCTTCTATTGGCCAACATCAAAAACTAACTATTAGAACAGTATCTATGTATTATCTCATGTGTAAGTCAAGGAATATTTTTGTCAGTGGATTGCATTTTAGCCCTTATCTATAATTGTAGGTGGAGTGGAGAAAGTCTATAGGCTTTGCCAAATAGCAGGAAAGAGGTATTGGGTAAGTAGGGACTAGAGGGTATCTCCCAGCTACTTCACCCAAGCATAAAATTGACAGTGCTAAGAGCATCATTCTGCTATAATTAGAGAGAGAGAGAGTGTGTGTGTGTGTGTGTGCTTCCTATTAAATTCTTAAAAGTTTAATCAATTCAGTGTTTTGTGTAAGTCATTGACTCACCAAAGGCACCATCCAAGTAAATGAAGAGTTCGAAAACACTGAAAGCTATGGTTGTATGTGCTGGGAAAACAATAGCTTTATCCCTTCCCTTGGGATTCTGTTCATCCATAAAATGAAACTATAGTAAAAAAAAAAAAAAAAAAAATTATTAAGGAGCATAACTCATAAGGATAGCTACCAAAACACTACCAAAAATAAACAAAACAAAATGCTTCTCCAAGTAAAGGATTATCCTACCCAAAGTAAACTTCACCGCAAAGGTCCAAATGGTCCAATGGGAACTCATGATCTATTATTAGGTAATTCACCACTTTTTCACTTACTTTGGCATAGGAGCCAAGTGATTAGTGCTACTACATCAGTAAAGCTCTCCGGCATAGGAGCCTTTCTCTTTCAACTGCCAACCAACCGTGTTTAAGTGCTCCAGCTTAAGCCTACCCTGTCTGAGGCTCCAAAGCCCTCAGTGCTTCCAGCAGCTTCCCAAAGCAATCACCAACAATTACATAAATGTTTTCATTCAGTGTCCAAATGATCCAACGTTAAACAGTTTGGTAGGATGCAAATGTAGCTTGTCTCTTCAAAGACTTCAAAAGATTGTCATTGAACCCTATCTTTCTAACAATTTGTTTTAATAAAACCAATCAAGCCATCAAGTCATTACTATGCGTCATTATGTGAATGACAAGGAGGACAAATACCATAATTGAGGTAATAATTAAACAAATTCCTTTCAAGATATTTTAAAGGACATACATAGAACAAAATTTGTTTCGTCATTAAGCATATTATTTTAGAAAAAATTAACAATATAAAAATACATATTCAACTTTAAAATTTTAAGTATAAACTACATTACTTAAAAAATTTTAAATGCAACAAAAATACCTATTTTTTATTCTTAAAACAGCATTTAAATGGCAATAGGAGAGACTCCAGTATATGCACATTATTTCATAAGGATTAGTGTTTTGTTTGCATTATATTACACATCTTTAGAATCCAAATTTTCTTGGATTGCTTTTCTTATTGTAAAAACCATTACTGTGCAAAATCCTGTATGTAACTGCAGCATGTCAACCTCAACATTTGACAAGCTACACACATCTCACTAGAAATTGGGCGCTTTTCTAAATTGCCCATTGCAACCTTAGTAGAAAAAACCTAATGAGTGTGGCCTTACCCGCATGGCTTCCCCACGAATTCCAGCGTGCACAGACAGCGAGCACTGTCGCGTGGTTCGAATGCTTTCCATGACCACACACAACACTGCCTTTCTGCTGTTCCTCGATTGACGTATCAAGCTGTGGTCAAAATTAATTTTTCTAAAATAAACAAGAGACACATTCACGAGAATCTATACCATCTGATTACATATAATTGGGCTCATTTTTTGCTATTATGTTATTCATTCACAGTCTACCTTAACTAAATTAAGGCAGGCTTAATACAAATTAGAAAGTATGCTCGAAAAAATGTAGTAATCTTCTTGTTCTATGTTCTTGAAACATGTTTATCGTAGGAGTCTATTGGGGAAATTCTCTTAACATATTTGTTTCAAGCAGATTCCTACACTCTTTTAATCTAATTATTTGGCAAATGTGTTCAGATCTGAAACAATTTTTAAAATTCTGTTTAAACCAAATGATTTGGGATAACTGCTCTTATCCAATGTTTGACTATATTAGTAATTTATATTATTTCAAACAAATCAAATTATTACATAAGTACAATGTAACCTGAATGTTTTAATCATTCATTATAATGAAGTTATACTATTAAAATACTTAATAAAAAGATCAAAGTATATAAGGATTATTATGCTGACCGTGTAGTAATTTCCTTGAGTAATGTTGAAACTTCTACTTCGTGTTTAGTTACTACACCAAATGAAGCTTTGACTGCAACAGAATCTGATCCAGCAACATTAATCCCAACATCACTCACAATATGGTTGCCTCGCCTTCCATAGAGTGAAACATCTGATTCATCTTCATAATTCAGTAACTGATAAGATGAAATACCTGTTAAAAAAAATAGAAATTAATATTTTTCAAATGTCATGAATTAATCTAAAGTACACTACATATTGTAACATTAACTTACCATTTAAGACTCGATTACCCATCTGTAGAGAAAGGTAACGTTTTAAACCAAGATTAAAGATACCAATTCAATTCATTAGAAAACAAGAAGAAATAAATAGCCAGAGTACTTAGAATGCTTAGAATGAACTCAAATTTAACAGAACTTCTTAAGCATCAAGATCCATTAGGAATCTGAAATAAAAACAAGTATTTTTAAGAAATAATTTGTTGCAATGTCATTTTATTTTATAACCTAGCCTGTAATACATTTCAGTTTGCCAAATGAAATAAGTGAATCATAAAATATACAAATTACTTTAATCTCATTTGACCATGTGAGGTAGGTAAGACTAAATAATGCCTCCATTTTATAACTGAAAAGCTATATTATATCATGTTCTAGGTTGATTTGGTTAAAACAATTTATAAAATTATTGAAATAAAATTATACAGTACATGATCTTATAAAATAGGCTTGAAAATTGTTGATCAATAAGAGATTTGATACTATTATAAGTTTTAGGCACTATTAATCACAATAATATTATTATTGCCACAGTAATAAAAGTTGCTTTTGTCAACAAAAATGTGTAAATATTATGAACATAAACATATATATGACCTATGTTTAGATTACCAATAATATAGCTGAATAAGTCACTCCCAAACAGACACGTAAACTTACCAGCTGAAATTTCTCTGTCTCCTAGAAGAATATCTTTCAGTGTAAAAGGTGTTGAGGTAAATTTATATCTAGGAAACAGAAAGCATCGCTTCTTTTTTACCACCAGACTTAGAGGTTGGTATTTGTCAGCCTCACTGAGGCTTGGAACAGGAACTAATCTCCCTCCATCTCCAACTTGCTTAACAAAGCTCTTGGTAGCAGCAGCAAACATATTAAAATAGTATCAAAATGTCATCAACTGCAACCCACAGGTAACAAATCCATATTTTCGAAGAAAATCAGGCAAAAAAATTAAGCCTTACTTGATTTTAAATATATTATACACATTAAAAAAACAAAGCATGGTTCCACCAAGCAGTTTACAGCGTGCAGTTCACAACACTGCCTCCCCTGGTGTGCTCAGGTGATGAATTATAGATCAACAGTGTAAAATGATACACTAAGAGTAAGTTAATTTGAAATTGCAGTCTATAACACTACAACAAACACAGAGAACTAATAATTTTAAAATACTACCAATGGACTTAAAGAGGGTCAAGGTTAATAGTAGTTTTCCAGTTCTGAGGGAAACCTATAGCCCTATGAGAAACAGTGCAATTAGGCACTAACATTGTTACTGGACACCAGCTGCAGTATACCTAGCCCAAAGGGAATTCCTTCGCAAGTCCATCATGCCAGCTTTGGCAACAGAAAAGTCCTGTTTTCAATCCTTACATTACACAGTTTATTGTTTGAACATCTCATTCACTTTCCTTGTATAATTATAAAACCAAGTGATTAAAATTTAATCAAGTCACAGACTAAAGAAAACAACTGTATGCAGATCTTTATAAAATACTAAATGAAAACATATTAGATATAAATAACTGTATAAACTGAGGTATGGATTTCTTACTCTGAAGATGGAACACAAAAATCTTTTTTGAAAGAGGATCATGCTGCATTTTTTTTTCATCATCATTATCCCAGCTACTCAACCTTAAAGAAAGATATGTAAAGTTTTAGCTTGTTTTAAAAGAATCTTGTGCCTATAAATACATTTTAGAAACAAATGTGAGTGCTAAAATATTGTATCACCATACTTATGTGGATGTTAATATATTTTGAGATAGTGGCTATGTGGTATTCACAAGATACTCATTAGAACATAACATTAGAGTGCAGCCAAGATGGAGGCTTGGGTAGATGCACGTTGAGTCCTTGCACAACGATAGGAAGGATCCAGATGGGTAGGAGGGGTGGAGACCCGGAGCCAGGGTGGAAAGGATGTGGTGCCACAGCAGTGAGGCAGCAAAGGGTGGTCCCACATTTACATGTGGTAGATGAAAACCAGGAGGATTACGAGGGAGTGAGTGATCACAGGCCAGACCACACAGCCCAGAGTCCCAGCACCAGGAAAATGAACTCTCATAACTTCTGGCTGCAAAATCCAAAGGGGGTTGGAAAAGCAGAAGAAATGGCCAGTCTCTCAGTAGAATCTGTTGAAAAGGCCCACACTGTTCTAGAACGTGTGCAAACCCACCCTCTCTGGGAACCACCAGTAGGGCAATAGCTAGAGGGGCATCAGTCACATACAGGAAGTGGGTGAAGTGACTGGAAACAGGGCAAATACTGAGCTAGCCTCCAGCAGCCAGGCAGTAGCATTGTCCCCTCTACAAACTTTCCCCCACATACAGAGCCACAAAGTTGTGAAGTGGGTTGCCCGGCCCTGGCAATCACCTAAGGCTCTGCGCCATACAGTGTAACAGGTGTGCCAAGACAGAGTCAAAGCAGTTCTAAACAGAAACACAGGGGAGGCTGCCAAATTGAGGAGATAAAAAACAAACAAACATGTTTCAAATGAAAGAACAGAACAAAGCCCCAGAAAAAGAACTAAATGAAACAAAGATAGCCAGCCTATCAGATGCAGAGTTCAAAACACTGGTGATAAGGATTCTCAGAGAACTCACTGAGTACAGCAAATGCATATGGAAGAAATGAAGGCTATGCTAAGTGAAATAAAGAAAAATCCACAGGGAACCAACAGAAAGGAAGGAAGCCAGGGTTCAAATCAACGATTTGAAACATAAGAAAGAAATAAACAGTCAACCAGAACAGAATAAAGAGACAAGACTTTTTTTAAATGAGAGAATAAAGAGACTGGGACATCTCCAAAAGTGCAAAATTTAAATCATAGGCATGCCAGAAGAAGAAGAGGAAGAGCAAGAAATTGGGGATCTATTTCAAAAAATAATCAAAGAAAACTTCCCTAATTTGGCGAAGGAAATGTGCATACAAGTCCAGGAAGCACAAGGTTCCAAACAAGTTGTGCCCAAAGACGACCACACCAAGACACATCATAATTAAAATGTTAAAGGTTAAAGATAAAAAGAGAATCTTGCAGGTTAAAGAAAAAAGGAAAAAAAGAGAGGATCTTAAAAACAGAAAAAGAAAAGAATTTAGTTACCTTTTTAAGGAGTTCCCATAGACCATCAACTGATTTCTCAAAAGAAACTTTGAAGGCAAGAAGGGACTGGCAAGAATTATTCAAAGTCATGAAAAGCAAAAGCCTACAACCAAGATTACTCTATTCAGCAAAGTTATCATTTAAAATGGAAGGGCAGAAAATACTCTTCCCTGACTAGGTAAAACTAAAGGTCATCACCACCAAGCCCTTATTATACGAAATGTTAAAGGCACTTATTTAAGAAAAAAGATCAAAACTATGCACAATAAAATGGCAATAAATACATAACTATCAACAAAAGAATCTAAAAAACAAACTAAGCAAACTACCAGAACAGGAATAGAATCATAGACATGGAGATGATCTGGAGGGTAATCGGCAGAGAGAGGGAAGGAGGAAAACAGGGGAATAGGTACAGAGATCAAGAACAATAATTGGTAGGTACAAAAACAGACTGGAGCACGTTAAGAATGGTAAAAGAAATGGAGAAGCCAAAGAACTTATACGCAGGACCCATGGACATGAAATAAGGGTGTACTGCTGTAGGGAAGGGGGAATACCACCCGGAGAGGAGCAAAGGGGAAAAAATTGAGACAACTCTAATTGCATAATTGGTAAAATACTTTAAACACACACACACACACAAAATTTTAACAATCCATAATATTAGTGGGTAGTAATCAGTGCACATACATATACACAGACAGTAAGAAGAGGAAGGACTAGATTTAATTCAAGCCTCAAATAATAGAAATCGACTTGATTAGACTCTGGAGATTTTAAAAATTTGTTTTCACATAGCCAGGGAGCCCATGCAACGCCCCCCGCCCCCAAAGGAGAGTTTTTAATAATGTCCCTTCTGCGAATAGTATTCTGCAAAGCAACGTTCCAGAACACTGGGAAGACGCACAGGGTTGTCCCTGCCAGGGGCTGGCCGGCAAACCTCAGAGGCAGGATTCCGCTCTAACGCGGCCGCCGGGCCCCCGCCAGCGGCGGTACACCCTAGGCAAACGCCACCGCAGGTGTGCAGAAACCGCATTTAACTGGAACCCGGTGCACAGAACAGCCTTGGTTTACACCTCAGGGGCTTTGCTGGGGTCCGCAGACGCAGCGTGCAGCTCCCGGCAAAAGCCTGGACAACGAAGCCCAGGAGGCAACAGAGAAAGCGGGTCTCTGGACGTGCGCTGCGAGCGAGGGGAGATCCCCCACCCCCACCCCGCTCCCTTCAGGGGCTACTACGCCGCGAGTCTCAGGCTTTGGAGCCAGGCCTAGGCCCGGGTAGGCGCTCTATACATTTGCATTTGGAATTTTGAAATTTTCCTTCAAGTGACGCAGCCCTCATCGTTCCCCCCGCCAAAAAAAAATTAAAAAAGGCTGAACTTCAGGCCCCACGGACTGTGAAGCTAGAGGCCCGACAAGCCCCCCAGGGCAGTAAATGCCCTCCTTTCAAAGAGACAGAGTAGCGGCCTGATAAGGCCGAAGCGGGGGGCTCCGGCAGCAGAGAAACCCCTAGGCCACGCGGCGCGTAGCGCGGGAGCGGAGGAGCGGGACGGGAGGGGCGGGGCCTGAAGGGGGCGGGGCCAGAAGAGGAGGGGGCGGGCACCCGGGACACTGGGAGCCTGTGGGCGGGGCCGGGGCCGAGGCCGCAGATGGGCCCGGAGCCAGGACAGCGAAGAGGCGTGGCCGCGAACCTGGACCCGCGTTACTGCACCGAGGCCCCGCCCGCCTCCGCCCCCGCCCGTCCCCCTCGCGGAGGGAAGCAGAGGGGAGCAAAGAGGCTGGGGGTCGGAGGAAGGGAGGAGGCGAGCTGGGGTGGAGGCGGCGGCAGCGGCGGCGGCTCTGGAGCCTTTCTCTCGGGGACTGCCGACCCGAGGAGCGAAGACGTCGATCCGCACCGCTCTTCCTCCCGCCGCCTAGTCCTCCCTACTCGCCATGTCCCAGAGCCGGCATCGCGCCGCGGCCCCGCCGATGGAGCGCGAGGACAGCGGGACCTTCAGGTCAGCGCGCGGGCCGCGCGTAGAAGGGCGGCGAGGGGTGGGCAGGAGGGGCGGGGGCGAGGGCCCCAGACTCTCCAGGGGCATTATGGGTAAAGCCCTTTCCCGGCGCTCCGGCCCCCGCGGGTGCGGGCGGACCGGCAGGCGCTTGGCCCCGAGCTCTCGGAGGCGCGCGGGCGGGGGCCTGCGGCCGGTTCCCGCCCCTCTTGCATCCTTTTTTGGCCGGGACGGTGGGCGGGTTAGTTCGAGGCTTCCCGCGGATTGGGATTTGCGGGGTTAGCCGTGAGGGGTTGCAGATCCTCTGTTCCCCAGCGAATGCACGCTACCCTCGTTCAAGTTATCTCCCCGAAAACGTCCCTCCCTCCGCACGCCCCTGCCGCGTGCCCGCCGCGGTGGGACCGGCAGCTGGTACGCCTGCCCGCCCCGGCCGCCGGGAGCTGGGGCGCCGCTCGCGTCCCCGTGGGTGACGGTCAGAACTGGCCCCTGCGTGCTTCTGCTTCCCGCCCCGCTTGGGCGTGCAAACCACACCTTTTTTTTCTTTTCGCAGTTTGGGGAAGATGATTACAGCTAAACCAGGGAAAACACCGATTCAGGTATTACACGAATACGGCATGAAGACCAAGAACATCCCCGTTTACGAATGTGAACGCTCCGATATGCAAATACACGTGCCCACTTTCACCTTCCGAGTAACCGTGGGTGACATAACCTGCACAGGTCTGTATGCGCAGGGAACCCCGGGCGCCGTGCGGGCTGGGGGTCAAGACCTGGTGTTGCTTATACGCCGGGCAGGTGCCCTTTTTCACTGGAGACAACTGAGGAGCAGGCGCTTGAAGCAGACCGCTCATCTCAGGCCGCGGGGATTGCCCGACCTCGTCGGATTTCTCTCCCTGATTCTCTCTTCTCTAGATACCAAGAGAAGCTCAGGAACATCCTAGGATCCTCCTAGGGTTCTTCTTTCAAGAATTAGGGAGAAGCAGGAAAGGTTCTTGGAGCATCCATAGCTGGATCAGTAGGTGCTGTCGAGTTTTGTAGTTTCATAGGTTAAAGCGGATGACAGCAGGCATGACCCCAGGATTTTCTGAGCCTCTCCTTTCTGTGGACTCAGTTGGCCAGTTGGCCTAGTGGGCCCGTGGTACCACGTTTGATTCTGTATTCAAAATGAGGAAGGCAATAGGCTCAGATACTCGTTATTGATTGCATAGCGGCTTCTAGTTCCTGACACTGCACACACAGGTCTTTTAATAAGCTATTATCTCCTCGTTTAATGCATGGGGAGATGGGCCCGGAGAGGTAAGGAGTCACATGCCCCAGGCTACCCGGCTATGCGGTTTCAGAACTCAGACTCAAACAAATGTTCCTAGGGTTTTAGTTTAAAATGCAAAGAATATACGCTCCTTGTTAATGCTGATTACTTGTGGATAAAGGAAGAGGAGGGTCTTAAATGTTCTGTTCTGTATATTTTTGTGTTGACGTTTTGTAAGCCCATTAAATATATAAAAACAAAAAAAAAAAAAAAAAAAAAGAACTCAGACTCACATTATTATAGCCCGTGAGTTTGATCAAATTGTTAACTGAAGCTGTGCATTTGTAAATACAGGCATTTTATTTCTTATGTGTCTAATTGCTAATAAAAAATATTAAATAGCAAATTTGATTTTGAAGAACGCTGAAGAAAATTCAGCAGGGAGGCTGAAGTTTTACCAGTTGGTCATCTGAAAACATCATTTGTGTCCCTGAAAATCTTGATCTGCTACTTTCTTGGAGCTACTTTAAGATACTTTTGAAATTTCATTGTCTGTGTGAGGCAGGTGCATAGGAGGTACCAGCTTGGAGAGCCTTCATATGGACCATAGAGTCAAAAATGCATTACCACTGTAGCTGATCTCTTTAAATATTAAGTGAAAATTTAAGAAAAAGTAGACTTTTCTCCCTCAGTGTGTTATAGAGCAGAGATTAACAACCTATGGCAACCATTCTGCCCATGCCCCATACCCTTCCTACACTGCCCTGTCTTCCAGTTCAAGCTTACCTGCCCCACAGCTTCAAATACTATCTAAAGGCTGATAATTCCGAAATCTCCTTCTTCAACCAAGGCCCAGTTACAGAACAGTATATCAGCCTGTGTCTTCTGGATACCTTTGCTTGGATGACCCAAAGGCACCTCAGTCTCTGATTGACCCAATCTGAATCCATCTTCTCACGGATTTATTCCCCCTGCTCCGTAAATGCACTGCCATCCTACATTGGCTCATAGTAGAAATTTGGGTCTCATCTCCTTGAGTCCTTATGCCCTCTGCCTCTTGTCCAGTCTATCACCAAATCTTACTTCCTAAGTACCTTGAATCTGTCTGCTTCTCTCCTCTTCCCATTGCTACTGATTGGGCCACTGTCATCTCCCACTTGGACTATGACTACATTCCTATAGCTGTTATTTCAGTTTCTAATCTTGTGTCCATTCTCAAGAACGTTCTTTCTGGCATTAAAGTCTGTTCATGTACTTCCTCTTGTTAAAATCCATCCAGCCATTTCCCTGTAACCCTCTGGATAAATACATATTTGTTAGTATGACTTAGAATCTTGCTGTTCCAAATGTGATCAACAGCAGAGTTGATTTCAACTGAGCACTTGCCAGTCCTATTGGATCAGAGTGTGCTTTTTTTTTTTAAGGTTTTATTTATTTTTAGAGAGGGAGAGAGACATCAATGTACAGTTGCCTTTCACCTGCCTCCAGCTACAGACCTGGCTGGAGACGTGGCTTGCAACCTGGTTTTGTCCCCTGTCTGTGAGTCAAACCAGCGACTTTTGGGTTTGCAGGCTGGCTCCTTATCCACTGTGCCACCAGCCACGGCCAGAGTGTGCATTTTAACAAAATCCCTAGGTACTTCCTAAGCACATCAGAGTTTAAGAAGCACAAATTTAGGAGACTGTTGTCTGATCTCTCCTCCTGCCTTCCAACGCTAACATTTTATCTCAGAAGGTCTTCCTTCAAGCCCTTGTACCCAATCCTGTGGGGCTGTTGGGAACATCACCATGCTCTTTAACTTTAAGCCTTTGCCACTTTTCTCTGCCTAGACTGTTCTTAACCCCTAACTTTCTTCACATTACTTTCAGGTCATCACTTAGTTTCCCTTCCCTTGTGAAACCTTTCTGAATTCTTACTGAGAAGGGCGCTGTCCCTTCCATGTGCTCCCCTCCAGCCTGTAATTACACCACCATCACATGTATTATTCCCTATTCCAAGTGCTGGTTTACAGAGGAAATTGGTTTGTGCTCTTTAAAGGTAGGGACTGCGTGTAGCTCTCTACTGTATCTAATACCTATGGTAGTGGACAAATGAGTATGGTGTGTGTGTCTTCTGACCTTTGAGGATCACACTTAAAATTTATTCCCTGTACATGAGTATTCTGATACTATTTTTGAAGGAATACAGAAGGAAAAATTGGATTTACCATTTATTAGGTGTGATAAGTTACTGAATTTAGGCAGCAGTATTAGTGATTAGTGAGACCTATCCCCTGTTGACCCCTTAACTACCCATGCAAGGGATACCGATTGTATGGAAGACACAGAACATGAGCTCTCATGTTCTTACCACACTGTACCTAACATAGGCAAGACTATTTAGCCAATCAAGGATTTAATCCAGTGTAGGATGGGCTGTTAGAATAAAATTGCGCGCATTTGGCTATAAATTGCTTTCTCAAAGGAAACTTTTTGCTACAGAAGAATTTCTCTCTATAAATAGAGAAAGAGTAAAATACTAAGCTGCATTTCTTCAGAAGGTATGACATGGTTAATTTTATTACCATTTTATGTAATAAACATATAATGTAGACATAATACAAAATTTTAAATCAGGTATGCATAGAATTAAATATATAGAACTTACGAAATCATGTTTTTCTTAATGTATTTCATGTGGTGAATATCTTATAGCATGCTTGCAGCATGTTTTTATTACCTAGTGCGTATATGTAAAACCTGTAATGACTGTTTCGTATTATGAAAACATCTGTGCAAGCCTCACGTTTTCACAGCGTATACTTTTTTGTTGTTGTTAACCTTAATTCAGGTGAAGGTACAAGTAAGAAGCTGGCGAAACATAGAGCTGCAGAGGCTGCCATAAACATTTTGAAAGCCAATGCAAGTATTTGGTGAGCTAAATTTCTTTGTATTCTGCAGCTCAAAAATATCATGGCTAAGGTAAGATTAAAAGTTTGAACATGCTCACAAAAGCAGCAGAGTGAACAGTTTTTAGTGTCTAGTTCTAAAATTTTATTTCCTTGTGAAAACCTACCTATCATCCATTAAAGACAACTTTTATCCTTAAGATATTAAATCCAGCAATTAACAATTAAATGAAGGCTCTCTTGAGGTAGGCTCTTTTTTTCCCAGATGGCGTGTAACAGTAGAAAACCAGAAGTTATCTGGCCTATGTCTTAGTGTATCAAAACTAATCAGATGTACACTGAAGAAAGCAAGGTGTGAGGTGGGAAAAGATCAGCTAAGAGCACTCTTTCAGGAATTCTGGTTTGGAAGAAGACAAAAATATTTCTTTTCATTACAGAATGTATGCCAAATGCAAGAGGATATTAAATGGCATGTTAATTCTTGACATAGCGTTTCAAAATAAATTGATCACTTTAGGTACTTTTGTGAAGAATGTTGGTCTTAGAGCACCTCATGTAACATAAAGCAGTATCCTTTAGTTTCTAAAGGGCACATCCTAGGATATTGTATACCTTCACTTGCTTCTCTTTACATGCGCTCAGGTATACTTAGAATACAGTTTGCCATATCTGTTCATGGCTGACAGCAGAGGCCCATGGGATTTTAGGATGGGTTTTTTGCTTTGCATCCATAGCAAAGCTTTTGACTTGGGGATATATTTAGGTTTGCATGCGCTGCTGCTCCCTTTTTCTAAGTTATTCTAACCATTTGGATAGTTGAGAACTACCCAGTATAAGCCTTGGACTTTATAAAATAGTTCTTGATTATCTGGGGTCATACATTATAATTGATTTATGCTAGCTTTTTAGATCTGCCAAATGGAATGGCAGGTGTTGGATCTCCCTTTTGCTGGTGATGGCCATGTGCTTCTTGCAGATGGGCACTTCACTTTGTCAGCAAAAAAGGTCTCATACACTTACAGGGAGGGGCAAAAGTGGGTTTACAGTGGTGGGTATGCAAAACAGTTTACTCTTGTATTATAATTTATGAGTTATATTATTTTCTACACATGCAACCATAAACCTAGTTTTGCTGCACCCTGTATATTTGTGCTCCTTGACAGATAAGATGGGTGTTACTAAGCTGTAATGAGATCTACAGCGGCCTGATTTAATGCAGAGACTTTCACTTCTCCAGCACAATTATTTGGGTAGCTTAAGCATGTAGCATTGTAAGTAAATATTCATATCTCATTAACCTATATAAAGCTTGACATTCTGGTAGGAAAGAAACTTGAGGAAGTGGTAGTAACTAAATCTAATTTGCATGGAAGAGATAACTTCACTTCCCTAAGTGGTAGTAGCCTTGGAATGTGCTTATTCAGTGTCGGGCACCCATCACCCAGTAACTTAGTGTTTCAAACTACTTAGAAGTTGTCCTTTTTTTTTTATCCTAATCACAACCTTCACATGTTGAAACCAAATTCATGGAGGCCGTCTATTGTATGTAGGATGCAGGTCAATTTTAGGAGGATCTTCCTAGCATAGAGCAGATGATGTATGAAATAGATATTTCTTCCATAATTATCTAAATGAAAAGGGCTCCATTTATGATTTGTATTATTCACAAGCTAAATTTCCTAACTAATTTTAGTCTTCCCTTTTTGGTGTGGTTATAACAGTAGTGTGCTTTATTTAAATATATTTTATTTAGCACCAGTTATACACAAGGACTACAAGGCTTATGAAGGTAAGTAATACATAGGTCCTACCATTAAGGACTTTCCAGTCTGAATAAGGGAGGAGTACGTTGAGAGATGGTTAAATTTCATGTACCTGTAAGAATGTATGACTTATACTAAAATTGTTTTCTAAAGAAAGCATCAAACCAAATGTTATAGTGGCTCAAAGGAAGGAGAAGTTATGTTCCATTGGGGTAAAAGGGTCAGCTTTTTAAAAGAAATGGCATTCAGTATACACCTTGAATGATGGGTAGTTCAGATTCTCATGGAAGAAGTAGGAGAGAAGAGCATTCCATGTGGAAGGAACAGCAAGAACAAAGGCATAGAGGGTGAAATAGAAAATGTTTGTCATGTATTTGATAATTTGGAGGAAATTATATGGTTTTATAACATTTTCAAAAAATGTTTAGCTTTGCAGTTCCTGACCCCTTAATGCCTGACCCTTCCAAGCAACCAAAGAACCAGCTTAATCCTATTGGTTCATTACAGGTAAGTTGTACAGTTTTTCCATACTTAACATTTTGTCTACTGAAAAAGGACGTCATAAATTGATAAAAATCAAGAGCTAAAACAAGGAATTAATATTCTAATGATAAAATGGTATAATATTTTGTTTTCCAAGTTATGATCATTAGATAATGCAGTGCTAACTTATTTTCTGTTTATTTATGTTTTGGATTTTCTTCCATATGCAATATCTGCATTTGGTTTGTGGGTTCTCATTTGAGATCAATAGGACTTCAGTGGCTGGAGTATTGTATACTTTTAAGGATATTTTTGCCACTCTTATGACAAACCTTCTACTTCTGTTGATACAGAAGACTTTAAAGAACCCAAATTGGTTAATCTAAGTCAAGAATAGGAAGGTAGACTGTTTATTTGCTTATTCTACCAAATATATATGTGTGAGCGTGTGTGTATGTGTGTGTGTGTGTTCAGCGTTGAATTGGTGCATGCAGAATATTCTTCTTGTAAATCATCCATGTCCTCTGTTGGACAACTCCCCTCCCTGTTATCTGGCCAGTCATTTTGGTCTCTTTCCTGCCCTATGAGTTATTCTGTAGCTTTTTTTTTCCCCCCTTCTTTTCCTGACCTCATTCAGTTTCTTTGCTGTCTCTACTCCTCTTTGGCTTTTAATCAGATACTGTATGTAGTTCACCAGCTGTGGGTGTGGAAGTCAATTGGAAGGGGGAGGCTTTAGAAACTGTTGGTAGTGAGACTTGTAGGTAGCCTCTCTGATGTTTCCAAAGAGGCCGATAGTAGTTTGTCTTCCTATTTGAACTCTTTGATAACAGCACATTGTGGCTTAATGGAAGAACACCATTCATAGCAGGAAACTACTTCAGTTTTGATATTGTGAACTTACATGGAGGAATATCTGTGGAAAAAAATATCTAATTTTTCCATTGCAGAATATCATTATTCCTTAAACACATAAATAAAAATGGGATCAAAATCATGAAAGAGTATACATTTATGTGATTAAACCATTGCATAGTAAAAATTACTACTACAGTCTCATCTCAATTTTCTAGGAATTGGCTATTCATCATGGCTGGAGACTTCCTGAGTATACCCTTTCCCAAGAGGGAGGACCTGCTCATAAGAGAGAATATACCACAATTTGCAGGCTAGAGTCATTTATGGAAACTGGTACATCTTTTTACCCTTATACAATTGAAGTCTTTTGAAGTATTTTCAGATGATGAATGACCATAGAGGTTTCTGTTGTGATAACTTTTCTATTGAGGAAAAATTGATAATACTCCTTTTCTACTATCTTTAACTTCTTATAGATGAATTTAAGTATACATATTTGGCTTAAGAACACTTCTTAATTTTATATTTTTAAAAATCATGAGTTGCTAATAGAAACGCAAAGAACTAATTAATTTTAAACAGTCCTCATGGATGTACTAGTGACTTAAAAAGAAATCTCATTTGGTGTTTCAACAGCTATTGTAGAAGGTGAGACTAGAAACTATCTTGTTTACATTTGAAAACAAGATGATTAATAAGAGGCTAGATAACAAAACATTACAGCGAGATGAAAATAAGGTAGACATTATTCTTTTAAATGATAGCAACTTCTGTGTTGTAAAGGCCATTATCAATGAAGAAAAGAAAGTCACTTAAGCCCTAGCCATTATGGCTCAATTGGTTGGAGTATTGCCCCGTAACTAGAAGGTTGTGGGTTTAATTCCCAGTCAGGGCACATACCTGGGTTCCTGGTTTGGTCCCCAGTTCAGGCACATACGGGAAGGCAGACAAGCAAAGCTTCTGTCTCACATCGATGTTTCTCTCTCACTTCCTCCCTCCCTTCCTCTCTAAAAGCAGGGATGTTAAAAAAAGTCACTTAATAAAGTCCTAGTGAGGATTCCTATTTTAACTTATTTTAACATGCTTTTTTCATTTTTAAAGTGGCTGGAAAGTGAATTTTGCCTTGGCTACATATTAGTTTCAACTGATGAGTGACTTTTTCCCTTGGAGAGATCGTGTGGGCCAGTGCAGGAGCCTTAGCTTCTATTCTTGATGCAATCCTTGGTATGCAAGTTAGGCAAATTACTTAATTTCTCTGGGCCACAGTTTTTAAATCTAACAGAATCGTGGAAGGAGATGAAGTATATGGTATCTTTAAATTTCAGCATCTCCTTATTCAGATTAGAGAAATTCCACTAATTGTTAGTTTATAGGAGGTTATAAACAGGAAATGAACATTGAAAGACAAAAGTTGTAAATCAGATATACCTTGATAAACTTGAATATTTAGTCAAAATTAAACCAAGTAAAATTCATTAAAACTAGACAAAAGAGCCCTGGCTGGTGGCACAGTGATTAAGGTGCCAGCCTACGAACCCAAAGCTCGCTGGTTCAATTCCCAGCCAGGGCACATAACCAGGTTGTAAGCCAGGTCTCCATCCAGGTCCACAGCTGGAAGCAGGTGAAAGGCAACCATGCATTGATGTTTCTCTCCCTCTCTGCCCCTCTTCTTTTCCCTTTCTCTGAAAATAATTAGTAAAATTTTTAAAACAAAAAGAACTAGACATAAGGAAGTATAACTGTTAAAACAGAAAGTGTAACTATTAAATATAATTGCTAAAAGAAATACCTTTGAAGATGTAAGGATTAATAGCTATATGAATTGTAACAAGCAGAGATGTCCAGTCGTTAGAAAATAAAACAGTATGTAAAAACCAAGGAGGTTGTTCTCTGATTAAGTGAAATATACATTTGATCATTCTGTCTGAACACATTTCTAAATGTACCATTTCTTTTTCTTTATTTAGGAAAGGGGGCATCAAAAAAGCAAGCCAAGAGAAATGCTGCTGAGAAATTTCTTGCCAAATTCAGTAATATTTCTCCAGACAACCACATTTCTTTAGTGAGTAATGATCATACAGCTATGATGTTAAATGTGATTGAGCATCTCTTGCCGTAGCTTTCCTAGATTTCTTGTGTAAATATTTCAGAGTTGCAGTTTTAGAAAATCTCTTCACTGTTTAGTTACAGGCTACCCAATTTAATCTGCTTGCTATATGTGATCCAGGGTCACAGGGTAACCAGGGCAGAGGGCTTGGGAGACACAGTAAAATGAAGAATACTGTGGGATCTAAAGAAAATAGGCCCGTAATTGCTTCTCAGCTTTTTGGCTAAGATCAAGTGTAGAAAATAGGCCCATAGAGCTATTCTTGCCTTCAAATTGACAGTGCATTCCATCTCTTTGTTTATTCATCCATTAACCACCCAGCAAACATTTAGTGAGCTCATACTCTGTGCCAAGCTTTGTGCCGGGCACTGGCAAACAGTGAATAAGACAGTCTCTGCTCCCAAGGACTTTATAGCTTACTGAAGGAGAGAAAAGAACCCCACAGAGTGGTCCTTACAGAGGTTGCCATAGGAACAAAGGAGAAGGTATCTGATTAAGATGGGGGTTTTGAGAAAGCTTCTTGGAGGAAGTAATATCTGAGTCAAGACCCATAGGGTATGAATGAGGGGAAGGAATTCCAGAGGGAGGAAAGAACAGGAGTTCTTGGAAAATTTGAGACATTCCTACTATATAAGAGTATTTTTAAATATTTCCCCTGTATTATAGCATATAATTTTTTTTTAACATTATGGTAGGAACCCTAAATAGTTTGGTATGGCTGGAGCATAGACTTGGAGGGAGTCTCAATGTGCGATCAGAAAGGTAAAAGAGATGAAAGCTTGCAGGAACTTCTATATTAAGGAAATTGAACTTTATCCTGAGGGTAGTACAAAGTGATTAAAGAATTTTAATCTGAAAAGACAGAATCTAATATTACATTAGAAGGGAAATCACTTAGCTGTGTTATGAAGAGTTAATATTAGGAAGACCTGCTAGTATGCTGTGACAGGAAGCAGGTGAGAAATGGTGGCCTGAAGTAAAAGAGTGGCAGTAGAAATGGTAGGGTTAAAAATTTAGAAAACTAAAGTGAAGGGAGCATGGTAATTGATTAGATATGGGGGGTAAGGAAAAAAGAGGAAATAAATATTTTCAGCTTGTCAACTGACTAGATGGTGATACCATTCATTCATCTGGAGAACACAGAAAATGAGTAAGATTTAAGGAAAAACAAATAATGAGCTAAATGTAGGATACATTGAGTTTGAAAAACAGCCAAGTAGGAGAAATGCAAATGGTTACAAAAGATAAGAAAATGTTCAACTCTTTGTCATGTAAGTTAAACAATATACTAATTTCATGTTTTAGATTGACAAAATCTATACAGTTTAGTAATACCTGATGCTGGTGAAGGTATGAGAAGAAAAGCGCCCTTCAAGACATTTGATGAAGAATTTATCAAAATTAAAAGCTTACATGTTCTTTGATTCAGCTATTCTATTTGTAAAAATCTACAGACAAAATCATTTAAGTACAAAGGACTTTTATTGTAACAATGTTATTAAAAACAAAAAACCAGAAACAGCCTAAAACCCTTAGTTGGAGGCTGGTAAATACAGTGCATATTCGAGCACAGAGATGAGAAGAATGATTAAGAGATAGAAGAGTGAGCTATCATTTCTGTTTTAAAAGATTATATATATGTATACCTGAATGTGCATAGAACATTTATGGAAGGATGCTGAAGAAATGTTTAAAAGCACTCCCTCTGGGGAGTGAAACATTTCTCTGGGGAAGAGATGGTAAGGAAAAGAGACTGTTTTTCATTAGCTGTTCTTATTACATGTTTTTTTAAACCATGTGAGTAAATTATGATTTATTAAAATAAAGTTTGTTTAAAGTCTCAATCAGGAAATGTAAAGTTCTATTTAGTAAATTTTACAAATTACTTAATTCTATATCATGGCCATCCCTTTGATCTTTTGAAAATTTCTTTACCTCTGCCTGGGCTCATTAATAAATAAGACTAAGGATAGGCTTTCGTACTTACTTCAGAGAGCAACTGTGGGATCTAAAGAAAATAGGCCCATAAAGCTATTTTTGCCTTCAAATTGACAGCGCATTCCATCTCTTTGTTATTCATTCATTTAACCACCAGGCAGACATTTAGTGAGCTTATACTCTGCTGAGCTTTGTGCTTGGTACAGATGGACATATTAATGGCATAATATAGGAAAACAATTTGAAAACCATATACTAACATGGAAATGTAAAACATTCTAAACATAGGTGAAAAGGGCAGGATATAGGGGAAAATAAAGAAAAAAAGGAAAAGGAGAAAAACATAAGCTCATTTGGGTTCTGGGACATCAGTCTGAGAACTTTTTTTTTTAAAGATTTTTATTTCATTATTTTTAGAAAGAGGGGAAGGGAGAGAGGCAGAGAGGGAGAAAGACATCAATGTATGGTTTCGTTTCACCTGCCTTCAGCCACAGACCTGACTGGAGACCTGGTTTGCAACCTGGTTATGTGCCCTGGCTGGGGAATCGAACCTGCGACCTTTGGGTTCGCAGCCCGGCACCTTATCCACTGTGCTACCTAACCAGCCAGGGCTTCTGAGAACTTTTTGATGCCTGCCAGTCATTTGAATAACTTGTTCTTCTCTATCCCAACTTGAATAACTTATTCTTCTCCATCCCAACTTGTACTGTACATTTCATCTTTTCTACAGTTTCTTTTCTACTTCACAGTTCTTGGTTACAGTAATTGGTATTAAATATAAGAAATTGTAAAGATATGAAAATTGCTTTATGTTTTAATTCTTAGGTTGCTGTGCTAGTTAAATGCAATTATTTACAAGTTTATTTATAGTGTTCTTAAATATCTTGTATGTCTTAACATGATTATTGGAAATTTGAGACATTCCTACTATATAAGAGTATTTTTAAATATTTCCCCTGTATTATAGCATATAATTTTTTTTTAACATTATGGTATTTGTTCAGTGTGTGTACTTGTTACTGTTGTCTAGTTTAAAAGAAAGTTAACTAAATGGCATTCATTTAAGCATGCTTTATAAAGTATTAAATATGAGTGCCTTCTAAGTACTTTTGATTAGAGTTTGGAAATCAGTCCCAGTTAAGAGTCTTAATCTTCGCCTCTGCTTTTCAGACAAATGTAGTAGGACATTCGTTAGGATGTACTTGGCATTCCTTGAGGAATTCTCCTGGTGAAAAGATCAACCAACTGAAAAGAAGCCTCCTCAGTATTCCAAATACAGATTACATCCAGCTGCTTAGTGAAATCGCCAAGGAACAAGGTTTTAATATAACATACTTGGACATAGGTATGAGGTTTTATTTTTTGGCTTATCCTAAAGTGTGTTTCTTTTAAAAATATGTTTAGGAAACAAAAACTTGTATTAGAATTGATTTCATTGGTCGGGGAATCTAACTATATATGAGTAACCACTACAGCAGTAATATATATTATTGATATCTTCCACTCTTTTTTTATTATTGTTGTTGTATTACATCCATCCCCTTTTTGCTCCCCTCTGTCCCCATCCCCACCCACCCATTCCCAGCTGATATGTTCCATTCTTATAAATAATAAAAACAATAGCTAAGAGTTACAGGCCAGGTACTATTCTAAGTACATTACATAATAACTGATTGAATCCTTGTACTAACCCTATGAAGTAGATTCTATATATTAGAGAAGAAAGTAAAAGGCACAGAAAGGTTGAGAAACTTGTCTAAGATCACATAACTAACTAGTCAGTGGTAGAGGCAGATTATGGGAAGAGTAACTGCAGATACACTATTTATTAAACTAGCCTTGGTGGGAAGATTGACAAAAAGGCACCCATGTTTCTAGAACAGGTAGCAAGTTTGTGGGGGCCAGACCTCTCTCCCCACTTTGTCACTGTATGCCAATTCTGGGAGATAATTGGGGGCAAGTCAGTTTATAGCTTATCCCATTCTGGCTCTCATCTCTATTTTCTCTTAGCCTTTAATCATTCAGCTAGACAAATGCGGAAAGACTCTAAAGCAAGTCAGTTGGGATTTTTTTAATTTAATTTATAATGCTGATTAATGTGTGCACATATGCGTTTATTGTCTTGATTTAACATCAGTATATAATACATAAAGAATTTGGTTTCCTTCATTCCAGCCTAGTGAGCTGTGGGGACTGAGCTTGTTCACGCTACTAGAACTGGGAAAGTAGAGTGTTTAGGGATCAAAAGAACTTCTTTTTGGATCAAATGATGGGGTCAGGTGCAATATCTTAATATACACAGAATGAGGTCAAACTTGGGAATTTAGTACAGGTAGGGGTCAGGAAAGGTGGCTGATGGGACAAGCAGGTTGGGAACAACTGCCTGATAGGTGTGGTGTTCCCTCGTGGTGTGATGAAATAATGAAAATGTTTTATAACTAGATAGAGGTAGTGGTTGCACAACACTGTGAATGTACTAAATACCATTCAGTAGTTCACTTTAAAAATGGTTAGTTTTGCCCTGGCTGGTGGCACAGTGGATAAGGCACTGGCCTGCGAACCCAAAGGTCACTGGTTCGATTCCCAGCCAGGACACATAACCAGGTTGCAAGCCAGGTTCATAGCTGGAGGGAGGTGAAAGGCAACCTTACATTGATGTTTCTCTTCCTCTCTGCCTCTCTCCTTTTCCCTCTCTCAAAGTAATTTAAAAAAATAATAAAATGTTAAAAAAAGGTTAATTTTGTGCTGTGTGAATGTTACCTCAATTCAAAAAGTAAAAGAACCTAAATGCTAGAACTAGAAAGTCTCTTCGGGCACCAAGTAATCTCATTGTAGCTGGACATTTTCCACTATATTGACCAACTAAAATAACATTTAATTAACTTTAAACAAATTATGACTGTGTTTCTGCTGCTTTCCCTATTTAATTATCTTTAGTAACAGTAATTCATCAGTTGATGATGACATTTTATTTATTTTAGATTTTATTTATTTTAGAGGGAAGGGAGAGAGGCAGAGAGGGAGACATCAATGTATGGTTGCCTTTCACCTACCTCCAGCTACGGACCTGGATGGAGACCTGGCTTGCAACCTGGTTATGTGCCCTGGCTGGGAATCGAATCAGCAACCTTTGGGTTCACAGGCTGGCACCTTATCCACTGTGCCACCAGCCAGAGCTTATCCCTTTTTAAAAAGTTGCTGTTTGCAACTTTTCAGTAATTTGCAAACACTGTCCCACTAGCCACATTAGAATTGTTTTAGGAGCTTTAAAAAAAATAATGTAAGAAATGGGCATTTTTAACTGTCACCCCTGCATTTCTGATTGAGCGGGCTGAACCGAGATCTGGACACTGGTGTTCCTTTCACGTTCCCTCAGATAATTATGAGGCACATCTGTGTTTGAGAACTGCTATAGCTGAGCGATTGTGCTTTAGTTTTCTGTTCATACAAGAATACCAAAGATCACCCTGGCTGGTGGCACAGTGGATAAGGCACCGGCCTGCAAACCCAAGGATCGCTGGTTTGATTCCCCAGCCAGGGCACATAACCAGGTTGCAAGCCAGGTCTCCAGCCAGGTCTGTAGCTGGAGGCAGGTGAAAGGCAACCATACACTGATGTCTGTCTCCCTCTCTGCCTCTCTCCCTTCCCCTTTCTCTAAAAACAATAAATAAAATCTTAAAAAAAAAATACAAAAGATGATTAAGTGAAGTAGTCTACCATGCATGCTTATAGAGAAAAACAATGATAAAAACTGTTTACACAAAGGTTCTACTTTATATACACTTATTAACCATCATGTTTGAATATGTATTGCAGAAGAACTGAGTGCCAATGGGCAGTATCAGTGTCTTGCTGAACTGTCCACCAGTCCCATCACAGTCTGTCACGGCTCTGGGATCTCCTGTGGCAACGCACAGAGTGATGCTGCTCACAATGCTCTGCAGTATTTAAAGATAATAGCAGAAAGAAAGTAAACTTGGAGCAACTTAGAAAACACTTCAGCAACACATAAAAAGTTCTTGTTTCACCCCTTCCCAAGTAAAACGGTTCATGTTTGAATTTGTGTGTTTCTAAATCTTTCATAGATCCCATTAACACTACAGATTTAATGATCTCCTAGTTGTTATGAAACTTTTTAATGGCTTCAACTTTGTATTGGTATATTGTATTTATAAACTTTGTACCATAGGCAGAGTATGGCACCCATTTGACAATGTCATGTACATAGAAGGAAGAAACCGCATGTGTACTGATGATCATGAAAATGATGAAATAAAACTGCTGACAACAGTGTTTCTTACTGGTGCTTAACCTCTTTGTGCAAGGCTTTGAAAAGGGAATTGGAAGGAAGCCCCCTAGAATTGGAGTGTTGAGGAATGCACTAACAGACTCTTCTTGAATGTGATTGCTAAGTGTCAAGGAACACAGTTGGTCTGCTATGTGTCTGAATCCATGTGATGAAGAACTGTTATGATGGGTTTTACTCATTTTATCAAAGTGATGCTGACTTGACTGTGGTCCCATTCTTTTTAGCCATTGTGAGTACCATTATAATATGGCTGTTTTGTTATTCACATATCTAGTTTACTTCTGAAAATCAAAGGTTAAAAAAAATGTGTGGCCTAAGCAGAAATGTGCACATAAATACTTGTGACTCACTTTCATATTTTCTCTTAGGCATATGCAATGTCTTTTTTGACATAACCATCAGTGAATTAGTAGTGTAGTTGAAAAAGTGTTAGTAAAATTACAAAAACTAACTTTGGTGTACTCAATTCAGTTACAAGACAATGTTTCAAAGCAGTTAGAAATTAAAAGGTTGGGGGAAAAGTGTCATGAACAACTTTTAATTTTGCCCTTTATGTGTTTTATTTTTTTTTCTTTTATTTATTTGCCCTTTATATTTTTATATGTCATACTGTAACACCTCAAGTCTGCCCTCCAGCTGACAGGTTGCTTTTGCCTGCAGGTGGCAGTCCTGGCCTGTCAGTGCCAGGGAGAGAGCCTCAGAGGATGCAACTCTACAAGTGAGGCAGGACAGGAAGAAGCTAGGAAAATTCCTGGGCAAGTAGAGTGGGGAAACTGAGGCAGGATTACTAAACAAGGCCAAATAATTTGAATAACCTGGGTGGCTAATGAATCGCAAGACCTTACTTCCCCTAACCAAGGACACTTGAGAACAAATGGTTTATACCTCTCCTCCCTAACCAAAGAACAAATAGCTTAAATTTTCCTGGTGTGGGAAATGTAGGAAAGAGACCCAATTGATGCCATGTGTGCCAGTCAAACCCAAGGGCAGGTAAATTCAGGAACAAATAACGCAATTAGAGCCAGCAGACCCAAGATAAAAGTGAAACAGTAAAGCAGACCAAAGGATAATCCCAAACTTCCCCTATGTGCTCATTTTGACGCATCAGTATATTCAAAAGAAAATCGAAACTGGAAAACATACTCTGCTGAAACCCTTCCCTAAGACTCTGACCTGCAGAATAAAGATAACCATCAACACGGAGGATACCAGTGCGGACTGTCTCTGGAGCCCATGCCTTTTCTGGGGCATGAACATTACGCCCCTAAACTCAAGTAAGAATCTCCAGGGGGCTTGCAACACGGGGAACAGTGGGCAGCAGCAGCTCATTGGGCTTGTCCCCTGAAACTGTCCCATACCCCTTTTTCTGTGACTCCCGGAGAGCTGACAGCTGCCCTGGCTTGGCTCACGCCTTTCTTAGAACATTTCGAGGAAGCCAACTCAGAGCACCGCCTAACTTCTCTCCTGTTGCGCCTTCTGCCCTAAGTCCTTCCTTTGTTTCACTGTCCCAGCTTTAATGAACATCCTCTCAAACTCACCTGGACTGGTGATGGAAACTTTCCCCGCACCAGGTCGAGCACGCAGACTACGGGCTAGTCTGATGCAGACCTGCGCCCTGCCGGTCCCTGGGGCCAGTAACAATAACTGCGGGTTTTGACAATCTCAAGTGTTAATGCAATAGGAAATGGGTAACAGGTATTTTTCTGTCTGGGGAAACAAAATCATACCTGAATGGAATCCTTTGACAATAACAAAACTACATAATAAAGGAAAATCAGTGCATGTAACTTACAAACTAAGAATTTGTAACAGTTTCATTTTGTAAACTATGACAAATTGAATATTAGGTACTTTCTGGTGAGACTAAGGAATACAAAGAATGTAAACAGTTTAGACGTAAACAGGAGCTTGTGGGTTATTAAGATTGGACTGTTCTTGGGTTTTTATGAATGCTTTGGAATAGAGGACACAACTCACTAAGACATGACATTGGACTCTTCTGCATAGTAAAATGCCAAAAGAAGAGGGAAAATTGGAGATTGCGTAAGTAAAAAAAGGAAAAAACAATGGAAGTCCAAGTGAGGAAAAGGACAATATAGTAATTTGGTTCTGAACAGTTCAAACACGTTGACACGATGAGGCCTTGAGTGTAAGGTGACCAGAAGACATGTTCTTTCTGCTTGTGCTTCCCCTGCTTCTGGCTCTGGAGGAGACACGTGTTCCTAAAGACACTGTTCAAATGTCACCTCTGTCAGACTCCAGATTTCCTCAGGAGTTGCTGCCCTTAGAGATATTCTTGAACAGCATTTCCTTAAGGCTCTTAACCAGTCTTAATTGGCCATACCAGTTAGGGGAGTTTCCCAAATGAGCCGAATGGGCAACTATGCCTGTTAGCTGCGTCAACAGTAGGAAAAGGCGCTGTGTGGAGGATGGGACAAATTTCAGTGAGAAAATCCACAACGTAGACTCCCTCCAAGAGACGGAGATCATGGCACCTATAGAAGAGAAGTAAGCACCTTTCAACACAAGACTTCAGAGAGGCTGCTTGGGCCCTGGTAGAGATGTAGTACCTGATGATGGGATGCTCAGCGGCCATGTAGCCAAAACCACAGATCCTGAGCTCTGTCCAATCAAGTGATAAGGTTGGGTAGAGTCAAGTAAGCAGCCTGTTGTAAGATGGAAGGTATATTTGGGTCAAACACAAATATGGCCATGGGGCACCGTATGCTACATAAGCAGGTAGCCCAGCTCCCATGTCATCTACTGCTGTTACGCCGGAGCCATTCCCCAAGTTAACACCTGTTCACTGATCCTGCGTGACCAGCTGATGGAAGAGAAAAATGCCTGAACTTGACTCACGAATGGCTAAGGTCAGTACATGGTGCAGACAAAATAAATGGTGGCTACTTGACAGCCTTACTCAGAAATGGCCTTGAAAGAGTGATGAGGAGACATTCTCCCAAAAGGCAGTTTCAGGTAGTACACTTTGCCATCCATTTATGTGAGAAGCGGGCCAATATTAAGATATACTTGGACAGTGGTAACTGGTTTGGTTAGCTGATCAGGGTGTGAAAGGAAATAGACTGAGAGTTTGGGAACAAGGAGATTTGCGATAAAGGTATGTGGACACGAAGTGTGAAGAACTTCATATTGCCTATTGCTCATGGATACAACAAAGTATCCATGATGGGAGAGGCCCCGAACAACAAAGTTGACAAAAGGACTTGGCCAGTTGACATCATCCAGCATCTGGCATTGGGGTAGCCACTGTGGCAGGGTCAGAGGCTGGGAATAGGCTCAGTGAGATGGACTTCCACAGCGCAAGGCTGACCTAGTTTCCTCTAGACATGTATTCCAGATGATTCACCTGTCTTTTTTTTTTTGTTTTGTTTTTTATCAATGTATGGTTGCGTTTCACCTGCCTCCAGCCACAGACCTGACTGGAGACCTGGTTTGCAACCTGGTTATGTGCCCTGGCTGGGGAATCGAACCTGCAACCTTTGGGTTCGCAAGCCGGCGCCTTAACCACTGTGCTACCAGCCAGGGCTGATTCACCTTTCTTATTTGCAGGGCCTCAGCTAGCATCACTGATGGCTTCAGAGTGTTTTGACCACTTGGGACCCATATGAGAGCAAAAGAGGCATGAGAGTGACCATGGGCTCTCCAAATACTGTATCCCCCAGAAGCTTTCAGCCTAATAGAGTGATGAAACAGCCTGTTAAAGTCATAGCTAAAGAGGATGCTATTCTCCAAGATGAAGTGTACATTTACATGTATGGCCTTTATATGAGGCTGTGTTCTCAACAGGTAGAATACCTGGCTCCCAGAATCAAGGAGTGACAGCAGGTGTGGCCCTGTTGACCATCATTCTTTGTGGAGAATTTGTATTTCCTGTTTGCAGCTTTGGGCTCTGCGGTTTAGAGGCCCTACTTCCCAAAAGGGAAACACTTCCACTAGCAGACCTAGAAGGAGTGTCATTAAACTATAAGCCATATATGGGCACTTCAGGCTTCTGTGCCAAGAAACTAGCAGGCAAAAAGAGGAGCCATCATCTTGGCAGGCATAAGTGATCCGTAAAGGGATGTGTGGCTGCTGTTACACAATAGGAGTGAGGAGGAATGTGTTGGTGCCCAAGCAATCCAATTGGGTGAACTTTGGTACCACTTTGCCCAAATTTAATTGTAAATGGACACGCAGAGCGGCCACAATGAGCCTAGCCTGTGAGAGCATGGATCCAGGGACTTGGAACCTCTAAGAATCAGATAAGTCACTGAGACCAGCAGAAGTACTAGCTAAAGGGTTATACCCGAAGAATCTTGAAACACTAATTCAGAAGAAACTATGCCCCCTTATGTTCATAGCAGCGCTATTTGCAATAGTCAAGTGCTGGGAACAGGCTAGGTGTCCATCAGTGAATGAATGGATCAAAAAACTGTGGTACATTTACACAGTTGAGTACTATGCAACAGAAAGAAAGGACTCCTACCATTTGCTATAGCATGGATGGAACTGGAGAGTATCATGCTTAGTGAGATAAGCCAGACAGCAGAAGACAAAATATCATATGATCTCACTTAATACAGGAGACTAATGAACAAAACAAACAAATGAGCAGAGCGAAACCAGAAACCTGGGGAAAAAAGAGCAGAATGATGGTGACTAGAGGGGAGGGTGAGAGGTAGAAAACTGGGGGAAAGTTTCAATCAAGGAGCTAGTGTGAAGGACCCATGGACATAAACAGTGAGGTAGGGATTGACTGCGGGAAAGGGGGTGGGGAGGGTGGGGCAGGGGAGAAACAATTATAATATAACAATAATAACACTTAAAAAAAATAGTGCTAGCTAAGGGTGAGGAAAATCTGACTGGATAGTAAAGGAGAAAGATAATGATTATCAGTTATAGCCCCAAGACCAATTTCCGTGTTGGGGATCGGCAGTCATTCCACTTTCTTCTTATAAGTTTCCTTTAGGGAGAGAGACTGGAGTTCTGGAGAATGGTAGTAGAGTCAGGCAATGCAAGGGGTGGACTATAGCGAGCACTATGGTTCATCAGCCAGACCCCACTGCAGGACTGAAGGGCCTACCGCCCCAGCCACAGGAGCTCAGCAGGCAGGCAGCCCTCAGCTGTCAGGGGGACCAGTACGTGATTTGTAGGGCCTGGTGTGAAACAGAAATGTAGGAATCATTGACTGAAAATTGTTAAGAATTTTAAGGCAAAGACAGTAGAGTATTAAACTAAATGTGGGGTCTTCTTTCCAACCGCGGGACCTTGTGTGACTACTCAAATCACACACCCATGACGCCGGCCTTCTTCAGAAATGCTCAGTTGAAAAGAGTCACTTCCTCCAATATCACATCCCCTTTGCTGGACAGGCTGTTAGGCAATGACTGGTCAACCCAAACTTTACCCCCTTGCTCCAATTTGGGACATTGTGGAAGAGCCATGCAGGTTTGGAGCTTCCCTTGTGGTCAGCAGAGAATTTGGTGGAGATTATTTCACAACCTCTCTCCTCCTCTGCCTAATCCCAGTTTCTCCCCACAGCCAGTGATTTCCAGAGCATTCCCTAACAGCCCCTCGGCACACGGTTTCCTCTCAGAATCTGCTCCCTGGGGAGCCCAACCTGGGATATGGAGTGACAGTTTAGTGAAAAAAGATTTTGATGAAAGAATCAGATAAACCACGTACCTTACAAATCACACAAAATCGAGACGGTAAAATACTCTGGCTCCTCTTTCAAGCATCTGCCTGTTGTCTTTTATTAAAATATCCAGAGGAAAGACTGGTTGTAACTTTGCAAGTCTCTGTGGGTAGTGTGTGTATGGGCTACCATGGCAGAATGTTTGCATTTTGAAAAGATTCCTCCTGACATCTCAAAGGTCATGTTGGGACTGATTTAGAAATGATTCTGATTTGAGGACAAAGCCCACCATGATGGAGGTTATATCTAGAATAACACCGAAATTCTAAAGATGAATGATCCTTGAAGATTCTCTCAAAGAACAGTTAAAAGTCATGAAAGAGCATGGGACTGCAAACCCAAGTGTCGCCGGTTCGATTCCCAGTCAGGGCACATACCCAGGTTGCAAGCCCAGGTCTCCAGCCAGGTCCTCAGCTGGAGGTAGGTGAAAGGCAACCACACATTGATGTTTCTCTCTCTTTCTTCCTCCCTCCCTACCCCTTTCTCTATAAATAATGAATACAATCTTTAAAAAAATCATGAAAGAGCCTATTTTGTAATATGAATTCTAAAAAGTATAGACTCTAAACCTGAAAGCTTCTGAGTACTAGAACTAAACAACAGTTCTTAGTAGACTGGAAAAAAATTTAAATGATTCATTAAAGTGTAGTTTTACCTGAAAAAGTTATGAATTTGTGGAAATTATTGAAGATGAGGTCCTCTTTGGAGATCTTACTAACTTGGCACACACATACTCAAAAGTTATTCACAGATAGGAGATCAGGATGATCTTCTGCCACAGACAAAGCCAATATCAAAAAAGGGAAGTGTGGGCTTGTTGGAAAAAAAGGTAACAATAAACCAAAGCTTACATTTATTTTTTTAAATTACCATTACCAAAATCCTTCATTTCCCTTTGTGATCTTTTTAGGTCAGAACTTACCAAAAAGGCCATCTACAGAAAGCAATGTGCAGTGAAGATCTGGCAGTTGCCACACAGTCAGTCTGAACATTCGAGAGGTCAAAGTCGGTGGAACGGAGTATGCGTTTGCTTATGTTTGTTCCATCTGGGGAAAGAATGGGGTATTGAGGGAAAAAATCTAGACAAAATAGTTTTCCTGTCTTTACTAATCAGAGTGAGTGAATAATGACAAAGTGTCTGTTTTGTGATAACAGAGATTATTGAAATTTGGAAAAGATTTACGTCTCTCTCAGAAAACAAGAGGCAGAAGAGAAAGGCAAACAAGGAAATGCATGAGCTTATACTTTTTTTTTTAGAGATTTTATTTATTATTCTTAGAGAGAGGGGAAGGGGGAGTGGCACAGAAGGAGAGCTACATCAATGTATGGTTGGTTGCCTTTCACCTGCCTCCAACTACGAACCTGGCTGGAGACCTGGCTTGCAACCTGGTTATGTGCCCTCGCTGGGAATAGAACCAGCGACCTTTGAGTTCTCAGGCCGGCGCCTTATCCACTGTGCCACCAGCAAGGGCTTATGCTTTTTAACATAAGATGAAAAATTAGCTATTTAGGTGGTAGATGAAGAATTAGATTTGTAGATTAAATGCTGGGTTCTGTTACAAATATTCAATTTTTATTTCGGAGCTTGAGTTTTCATTCTGCTGCAATCTCCTCTGCGGCCAGATGGGGGTGCTACTGCACAGCGTTCATTGAGTGGGAACTCAGAAAGGGGTCCGAGCACCCGCCTGTGTCTGATTGTTTGGATTGCTTTCTTTTGTTTCACATTTCAAATGAATAAAGGTAAATTTTAATGGCAAAAGTAAGCAGTGTAAGGATTTATTATTTTGTTAATACAAACAGGACTTAAGCAATAAAGGACTTAAAAAAAGGCCCTGTTTCCATTTGCTAATGGTAGGACGCTAATAAAGAGGAGCATTAGTCAAGAATGTGGTGAGGCTTATGTTCTATTGACCCCCTTTCGCTTTGAAGCGCTGGGCAAGGAACGAATTCAAACTGCGCTTTACAGTTTCAAAAAATAACATAGCTGGACTTTCTATGAAGGACTTACCATGCTGCCTAACACTGGACAAAACATTTTGCATGTATAAAGCTTCTTTTCATGCAGAAAGCAAGTGAGCAGCTCTGGAGTCAGACTACGCGGGTCTGAATTCCAGCTCCGACCCTTAGAAGGTCTGTCCCGAAAGTATCCGCCGCGAACACCGTTTGAATTATGTTGATATTGGATCGATACTTTCGGGACAGATCTCACAGGCCCTTGTGAAATTTGGCACGAGTTGCTTCTTCTGATTACTCCTCACTTTCCTCATCTCTGATGTAAGAGTAATTGACTTTTGCTTCCAGTGTGATGGAATAACAGGTTCTGGGCTCGCCCTCCTCCTATAAATAACTACAAAACAGGACAAAAGACACAAGGCAGCTATTTTCAGACACTGAACAACAGCAGGGACTATTAACCTGAGAGGCAAGACAGAAGGCGAGCCCCACAGTTGCCCCAGCTCTTTGCCCAGGGGCACGTTCTAGGCGGCTGTGTGGAGAGGTGGGGTCCAGTGAAACTTAAAGGGTGCTGAGTTAGTGGGTTTGTAGGCCTGGAACCAGAGGGAGGGGAGCTGCATAGAGAAGGAGCTTCTGAACTTGCATAGGGACCCCCGAAAGTCTTGATGTGGATACCGAGGTACAGTGTAAGATTCTGTGAGGCCCAGGAGTGACTCTGGAGGTCCCACAGTGCTGGGAAACAGCCGTATTCTGAGTACGTGTGACGCTAGCCTGCTGACGTGACTTGTACTCAGAATATGCCACTGTTTCCTACATTTATTTATTTATTTGCCTCTCATTTCTTTTGATAGCAGATATGCTGGTGTCAAGGAGAGACGAAGCTTGTTGTTGAACTAGTATCTTAGACCCTCATTAAAGGCTGTTAAGAGGGAGAGACCCTTGTGCAACCTGAGCTCTACTCCTCTGAATCAAAAGGCAGGAGGCCTTTTAAACACCGGGGGAGAGCTAAAGGAGAAGTGCTGAAGGACTGAGAGGTGTGAGGAAGACTCCTATGCGCTGTCTGCTGCTCATGAGCCCCTTACCCTCTTACAGACCCTGGGACACAGGGGTCCTAACCTTCTTGAGGCTTATGTGCCACAGAGGAGGCTCCCAGGCCCTTGAGAAAGGTTGCAGAAGGCATCTCAGAGGGACACAGAAAGGATTTACAATGGTAATAAATGCTCTCAGAAAAGGAAGGTCAAAAAAAAGAAAGAAAAGAAAAGAAAAAGAAAAGGAAGGTCAGAGGCATACCATCAGGCACGGCTGGAACAAAGAGTACATTGTTTTTGGCAGCCATGAGCTTTTCCAAACGGGAACTCAAAGCCTGCTGGGTTGTTCTGGGCTCTTGGCCTTAGGCTACTGGAAGCACACTGAAGTCTGGTCAAGAGTCTCAGCGTGTACTTCGGGGAAGGGGTGGTAGGGGAGGTGGTTGGAAGTTGGGTTCCTTCATGCCGAGAGTTTTTGCAGTTTTCACTGGACATGGATGATCTTACATGGTAAATCTGGATCTTTTTGGTCTTTTAATGAGTGCTCAGTTTTTTTCTGGCTGCCTAGGCAACCTGGAACCAAAGTCTCCAGGGACCTGGGAGCTGGTGAGATGGAGGCAAGAAGAGGAAAGACTAAGAGTGGGAAAGGTACTGAGCACAGAGTCAGAGAGGAGAAAAAGGGTCTTCAAGCCGCACCCCCACCCAGGAGGTTGTTCATTGCAGAGGCTCCTGAGAAGCTCCTCCTCCCGGTAAGGGAGGTTCCTGGGCTAGGCAAGCAGCTTTGTAAAAGGACTACAGGCCGGCAGGACCTCTGCAAAACTAGTCGGCTGGGCAGTAGCTGAGCAATGGGTCCGGTGTGGGGATGGTGCTTGCCTGCCAGGAGGCATTCCTGGTAGAACCACTGTACTTGCCTGTGGCAGGCTGGAGAAATGACATGTTGGCGGCTAGGAGCCGAACTCCTCACTAGTGGATTCCAGTTACACCATCTTCTTTTGACCGTTGCCCCCCCCCCCCCATTTATAGTCACTAAGCCTGCCTGCTTTGAAGCTTAATGAGTATTTTTTAAGTGTGTGAACACTGCATTATTTTAAATGTTGCATATTAGTTACATTGTACTCTTTAAAATCCACATAATTTAATTTGTATAAAGTATGGCTGTACAGGTCGTTCCCGAAAGTATCGGATGTGAAAACTGTTTTATTTATTTATTAGAGTTTATTCATTATTTTTTAGAGAGAAAGGTAGGGAGGGAGGAAGAAAGAAAGAGAAATATCAATGTATGGTTGTCTTTCACCTGCTTCTAGTTGGGGACCTGGGTGGAGACCTGGCTTGCAACTTGGTTATGTGCCCTGCCTGGGAATTGAACCAGTGACCCTTGGGTTCGCAGGCCAGTGCCTACCCACTGAGCCAAACCAGCCAGAGTCCAAACTGTTTTAGTTATATTGACATTGGCTTGATACTTTTGGGACAGACCTCATATTCTGCCCTGGACAAATGACTGATGAACACCCATTGATTAAATAATGAGTTTTTTAAAAAAGATTATATTTATTTTTAAAGATTTTATTTATTATTTTTAGAGAAAGGGGAAGGGAGAGGCAGAGAGGGAGCAAGACATCAATGTATGTTGCCTTTCACCTGCCTCCAGCTGTGGACCTGGCTGGTAACCTTGGAGACCTGGCTGGAGACCTGGTTACGTTGCCCTGGCTGGGAATCAAACCAGCGACCTTTGGGTTCGCAGGCCAGCTCCTTATCCACTGTGCCACTAGCCAGGGTCTATTTATTTATTTTTAGAGAGAGGGGGAGGGAGGAAGAAAGAAAGGGAAGAAACATCAGTGTGTGGTTGCCTCTCATGTGGTCCTCCCATGGGGACCCAGGCATGTGGATGAAAACAAAAACCTGGAGTCACTTAAAATTTGTCTCTGTTACAGCATTGCTATATAAATTGCCAATCACACAGGTACCTTTGTGAAGCTAGAAAGAGTACTGGGTTGGGAGTCTAAAAACCTGGTGTTTAGATATCTGCCATCAACTATGATTAATAGTAATAATTAGGAGGAGGAGGAAGTCAGTAACAACAATAATAATAATAATAATACCATTTATCAAGTACTAAGGGCCACATTCTATAATATTGTGTGTTTAGGCTTTATAGTACCTATGTAAAATAGGTAATATTATTCCTTTCTTATAAATGAGTAATGAGAAACTTGGAGAAGTTAAGCTGTTTATCCAGAATTGAGGCCTTCTGAATAACAAATGCAGGCCCCAAGCCTGGGCTAACTCAAACTCTTTTCACCCTGCTTCTCTGCCAGCCAACCCACTTCACTCTTCTGTGAGCAAAGGATCCTGTTCAAAAGGCAGCCTTAACTCACGAAAACATTAAATGAACAGGTGTCAAAAATTTCACTCAACTCATCAAATAGGGAACTGGCAAGACACCCCACCCACCCAGTTCAAAGAGCTTTGGTGGAACTCAGGCACTTATTTATAGGGAGCAAGATTGCTGGGTGAGATATAGAACTGGTTACATTATAATGTTTGCGGTTATCCATTTCACTAGACAAAAATTTGTACTTTTACCAGAATAAAAAAAGTCTGCAAGTGAGACTTTTAGTGCACCACCACCAACTCTAGAACCTTAAATCTAGAATAAACAGCAAGCTGAAGTACATTACCCTATACAATCCTGGGACAGCCTTCACTCCTATATACCATTGAAAGGACAGGCCATTCCCCTTTCCCCCTCATTCCCAAATATTAGATAATTTATCTTAACAGCTTCTATTTCCTCATCTAGAAAAGAATGTATATTTATTCATAATTCTCTGAATCATCTTGTCACACCTGCACAGTAATTCTAAAAGGAGCCTCTGTTACCCACTAATGGGATTTCCACAGCAATGTTTTAGAAGGTGTTTAGAAGGATCACCTCCTGGACTAGAATACTAAGGTATAGCACTAGAACTTCGCTATACCTAGGCATATGCCCTTAACTTGAATGATACTCACATAGAATTTAATACTAAATACTACTAATAGCTAAATTGCCAGGTGTTCCCTAAGATTCAGTTACTGTGTCAAGTGTTTCGAGTGAAGACTCATACCTGTTAACCTAAATTCAAAAGCTGAAATGAGAAGCAACAAGCACTTATTGGGGATTAAAAAACTACAACTTGAGGAACAAAGAGTCAGTCAGAAGCACAAATAGTGACTCAATTACAGGATGAAGGCAGGGAGGCTTTATGAGAAAAGGACAAGAATAATTGCATGAAAAGGGAGAAAAAATTTCTAATGATGGGATGAACTTGATGATCGTTTGCTGATTTTATCTTCAGGTAGAGAGTCCAAAATCATCAGTCCCTGTGGCCAGGATGCCCACTACTCTGCTGGCTTTAGAAGCAATGGTATGCAAGGTGATGTTGGCGTGGCCCAGTTTAAACAGTCCAAAGGTTCAAGATCTGGAAGGCAATTTCTCTGGAAGGGCGGCTCTAACCATTTTGAAATGGCTCCACTATGTCAACTTTGACACACTTCGTACTTCTGAGGGAGGGACCCTCATTAGCCCATTTTATAGTTGAGTAAATGAAATTTAGGTCAGTGGATAAGAATACCTGCTTAAAAGCCATCAGTCTGGGAAGTACTGGAACCTTTGACTACAAACCCAGTTTTCTTCAAGCCTCAATTTCCTCCCCAGTAAAATAGAGAGGACCTGCTGTGCCTTCCTCCCTGGTTGTTAGGAGGATGAAATGAAATAATGAATGTGCTTGGAAAACCTCGCAGATGCACAAATGTAAAGCATTGTCCTTACAAAGTCGTGAAACTGGGGTGACTCATGCTAACAGACATTCCCTTTATGACATTTCTACTAAAACTTGAGGCACAGGCTTATGGGATTAACAGAAGAAAATAGCAAAATCTTTGGGCCAACAGAACCCCAAGGTCATTTATACTTTTCTCTGAATCTTTGCACCACTTCATGTCGTTACAATCTGTGCTGTATTATCTGATAATAGGCCTTTTTTCTTACATGATACTGAGATCTTTGGTTGATATTTAACATTTTAGGTATGTGCCATCCAAAACAAAACAAAACAATGCAAACCACACATGTTATTGTAACTTTTCTTATAGACACATTATTAGAAAAAAGAAGCAGGTGACAGTAAGTTTAATATATTTTCTTTAACCCAATACATTAAAACATTATCGTTTTAATATGTACTCTCTATAAAATTATGAATGGGGTATTTTGCATTTTTTTTGCATTCTTCTTCTTTTTTTTTAATCAAGCCTATATTTTATACTATAGTACCTGTCTGTCCAAACTAACCACATTTGTAGTGCTCAGTAGCCACAGCTGGGACATGGTTACCTAATGGGTCAGCTGTGTAAGACTCACCTGGTGAGGTAAACTGCCAGCTCCTTGAAGGCAGGGCTCATCTGCCCCTGTCACTTTGCTTTAACTTAGCCTTCTTTTATTCTCAAGTATATTATTTATTACTTACATTTATTATTTATGTTTATATTTACTTATTCTATTTTTATTTATATATATAAAGTGTATGTATATACACACTCGTACAGTGAAAACACAAGAGAAATAAGCGCTAACATAATAAATTGGTGGTGTTTTAAGCCACTAATTTTGAATTTTGTATTAATTCGGTATGGTAACAATAGAAAACTAAAACAGTCTCCTATTTGTCATTGTTTACATTTTAATTAGTTTTCTTTTATATCTATGGTTTTCCTTTTTTTGTTGTTGCAGCCACATCCACACATAATATTTAACTTTTTTCCCTTTACTACAACCTATATTTGTTTTCTTGTTGAATTTTCTTGTTTTGTTTGTAAACTTGAGCAAGTTATTGATTCTTCTGAGCCTCAGTTTCTATACTTAAAGTTAATAATATTATTTTTTTATGTCATTGGGGCATTAGAGATAAATATTTTTAAAGATTTTATTTATTATTTTTAGAGAGAGGGGAAGGGAGAGAGACAGAGAGTGGGAGAAACATCAGTGTATGGTTGCCTTTCACCTGCCTCCAGCTACAGACCTGGCTGGAGACCTGGCTTGCAACCTGGTTATGTTTCCTGGCTGGGAATAGAACCAGTGACCTTTGGGTTCGCAGGCTAGTGCCTTATCCATTGTGCCACCAGCCAGGGCTAAGATAAATTTTTATATATTTTTTTATTTAAATTTTTTAAATTACAGGTTATACTTAATGTTATTTTTGTATTAGTTTCAGAATGATGGCTAGACTGTTCTATACTTTTCAAAGTGTTCCCATTGATATTTCTAGTACCCAGCTGGCACCATGAGAGAAAACTTGGTACAGAGAAGAATTTTTATAAATTATTATTATTGTTATATAAATATTGAATGCTCATAATTGGAGATCATAGTTTGGAAGGTGAAAAAAGAAGGAAGCCTACTTCTCATGATTGTGGCAGGCCCTGAAAATGGTTTAGAAGAATTTTCATCATGTTTATTTTTTTGAACACTTACCCAAGAACTAGATTTTACTTCATGATCAGAGTCCAGGTGTTATTTCTTAGTTTTTTGATGTATGCTACATGTCTACATCAGGCTGCTGTACTTCAAAGTGCGATCGACTGGGAGACCTATAAACAATAGAAATTTATTTCTCACAGTTCTGGAGGCTGGGAAGTCCAAGATCAAGGCACCGGTAGATCTGATGTATGGTAAGGGCCCATCCTCATTGATGATCCTCTTCTTACTGTAACCTCACATGATAGAAGGAGTTTTCTGGTGTCTTTTAAAAATAAAAACAGTAATTTCATCCACGAAGCCTCTACCCGCATGACCCGCTCATTTCCCGAAGACCTCACCTCCTAATACCATGCCACAGGGGATTAGGT
The DNA here is from genome assembly GCA_004026585.1 of Noctilio leporinus. Classification (NCBI taxonomy): domain Eukaryota; kingdom Metazoa; phylum Chordata; class Mammalia; order Chiroptera; family Noctilionidae; genus Noctilio; species Noctilio leporinus. The sequence continues at coordinate 46,618 of PVIW01003669.1, forward strand.
TTCAACATAGGAATTCATCTGTGGGTAGACACAAATGTTCAGTCTAGGGCACTGCAAGATCACATAGGACAGGCCATCTCTTTGTCTATGTTAAGCCCAGGCATTGGATCCTTTATAGTGGTGTTTTTTTCCTGGCGAATGGGGAAATAATATTTTTCGTTTGTACTTTCGTACACTTGTGAAACACTCCTGGTTACGTGCCTTTGAAAGAAGAGGTCTTCCCTGAGTGTTCTCTACAACTAGCCTTACCTGAGGGTTTAGAGCCAGGCAACCAGAAATATTTATTTCAGAGGCAGTCATTTCAGTGGGAAATTTCTAGACATTACCTCCAACACCTTCTTTAAAAAAATTTTTTGACTACTCAAATGAAGAGAGTTGATAGTTGAGACAGACTGACACCCATAACTTTTAGACATTTTTATACTGCATTATTATTGGGATTGGGAAGATGAACTTTTCCAAGGGAAGGAGTAAATCTTGTGTCTGTATTTGGAGGGGGAAAATCTGCCACTGTAGTTTAGCTGGCAGGGGCCACTCTTCCAGCGCTGCCCTCACAGTATGATACTGAACGAACTTAGGGAGAATCTGGGCTATATTGTATGGTTCACTGGTGGGTGAATGAGGTATTTGACATGGAGAGAAATTATTGTTGGAATCTCTACTCAGTAGGAAGCTATTACCAAGGCTTAAATGCCAAGAGGAAAGCTTTTAATTCAACTTCCTTTAAAAGTTAATAACTTGTAATAATCATGACAAGGGTTACTTGGTCCTGCTGGGTCACAGCTTGTGAACTTCTTTCTGATCAAAGTACCCTCATTGACCTTGTGGTTAAACAGACTCTTTAATCTCTATCTCCACGACATTTTGTTATCCTGGTTCAAGAGGTTGAAGTCTATAATGTCCTATTTTTTTTAAATGTATGAATGAAATTTAAAAACTTTTTCTTTGAAGTGATTATAGCGTAACAGGAAATTGCAAAAATAGTACAGAGAGGTACCCTGTACCTTTTACCCTAAATGATTAAAATTTAAACAAATATAGTATGATGCCAAAACAAGGAAATTAATAATTGTGTATGTGTATATATCAACATCATTTAAAAAAAAAAAGATTTTATTCATTATTTTTAGAGAGAGGGGCAGGGAGGGAGGAAGAAAGGGAGAGAAACAGCGATGTATGGTTGCCTTTCACCTGCCTCCAGCTGGGGCCCTGGCTGGAGACCTGGCTGGCAACCTGGTTACGTGCCCTGACTAGGAATCGAACCAGTGACCCTTGGGTTTTCAGGCCAGCACCTATCCACTGAGCCACCACCAGCCAGGGTTCAATGTCATTTTTTAAATTAAGAAAATTTAAATTGTGGCAAAATACATGTAACATAAAACCATTGTAACTATTAAAAAATATATATTGTATTCATTAGTTTTAGAGAGAGGGGAAGGAAGGAAGGAAGGGAGAGAAATTAATGTATGGTTGCCTTTTGTATGCCTTCAGCTGGCTGGAGGCCTGGTTTGCAGCCTGGGTATGTGCCCTGACTGGGAATTAAACTGGTGACCCTTGGGTTTGCAGACCAGAGCTCAATTCACTGAGCCGCACCAGCCAGGACACCACTGTAACCATTTTGAAGTGTACAGCCAATGGTTATAACACTTACATTGTTGTGCAATCTATCTCCAGAACTATTTTTCTCTTGCAAATCTGAAACTATATCCCTTATACACTAACATCCCATTTTTTTGCACCCCCAGACCCTGGCAAACATCCTTGTGTTTTCTTTCTTCTTTTATTAATTTTTTTTTTTTTTTTTTTTTAGTTTTTAAAAGAGCTCATTCACCATTTTCAGAGAGAGGGGAAGAGAGAGAGGCAGAGAGGGATAGAAGCATCAATGTAGGGTTCCTTTTACCTGCCTTCAGCTAAGGACCTGGCTGAAGACTTGGCTTGCGGCCTGGTTAAGTGCCCTGACTGGGAATCGAACCAGCGACCTTTGGGTTCACAGGCCAGTGCCTATCCACTGAGCCACCAGCCAAGGCCCTATATTTTCTGTTTCTATGAATTTGACTATTCAATGTAACTCATTCAGTAGTTTTTATTTGGGGGGTATTTTGGGTTTAATTTTGGTGACTGATATATTTCACTTAGCATAATGTCTTTAAGACACATCCATTTTATATAATGTATTAGAATTTCTTTCCTTTTTAAGGCTGAATAATATTCTATCATATATATATGCCATATTTTGTTTATTTATTCATCAGTTAGTGGATCAAAGTGGTTATTCCTGGTTTTTGGTTATTGTGAATAATGCTGCTATGGACATGGGTATCCAAATATCTTTTTGAGACCTAAATTTTAATTATTTTGGGTATTTTTACCCAAATTTTGTATATCCTCCTTAAATTCTTATGTTGATTTCTTCATCCTGTATCTCAGAATGTGACTGTATTTGAAGATAAGGCCTTTTTTTAAAAAGGTGATTAGGTTAAAATGAGGTCATTAGAGTGGGCCTTAATCCAATCTAACTGACTTCCCTATAAGAAGGTGAGATTTGGACACTCTGGGAGACACCTGGGAACCTGCACTCTCAGAGGGACTACCATGTGAAGAGGCAGAAAAGGGTGACCATTGGCAAGCCAACTCAAGAGGTTTCAAAAGAAACCAAACCCACTAACGCCTTAATGTTAGACTTCTGGTTAAGAACTGTGGGAAAATAAATTTCTGTGTTTAAGACACCCAGTCTATAGTATTTTGTTTTGGTCACCCTAGCAAACTTACACAGGTATATACCCAGAAGTGAAATTGCCAAATCATATGGTAATTTAATTTTTAATTTTTTAGTTCTAATCCTTCAGGCATTTTCACCAGTTTGGTTAAACTGAGGAAAAACATTTTTTTCTCATGGAACAAAATAAAAATGTTTAGCATCGCCTATTAAATATTACTATGTTTGGCAAAATTATGTTTAGAAAATGACTTTGAACTCTCAGACCTGATACTATAAATCTGAACATCACTGATTGAAAGTGCCCTGGTGAGACAGTCCCCTGTCTTACCATCATCCTGTGGAATCATGTCTGGATAGATGCTGCGCCTGGTTAGGTGCTGCCTAGGTACCACTTAGGAGTAGAGCTACAAAATCTAAAGGTGGGTACAGACCTATGTCGGTGACTCGGTGTTGATACTGAAAGGGATCACTGAGAACCAGTGTTGAATGAATATCATTTTAATTTGCTCAGAATTGTGGCAAGATTAATGAAAAGGTTTCCTCTTTCTTTTTCCTTTACTCTGGATGTAAAGACAGAATGACTTTGGAATTCTTTGGAGAAGTAACCAGCAGAGACATCGAAAAATGGTGCATTTTGAAGAGAGTATGTATATTATTACATAAATATAAATGTACTTTACATAGATAAAAATAAGACAGAATAGAGGAAAATTGAGTAAGGGAGGACTTAAAATACAATTTTAAAGAAGATGAGAAGCTTGAAAAATAGCAACCCTAAGTTATTGTGATAGTATATAGGAAGTTTTGAGAGATGTGGTAAAGAATTTGCAGGGAGTCTCCCAGAAGAAAGGTTGAATGTGAAGTGGTTTGATTTTCCTTGAAATAAAAATTCTTATTCTCATATTTCTATGCCTAAAATTCTATGGGTGATGACCTGAGTTCGGAGGGTGGTGTAAAATACTGCTTTGTTTACATTTGGAGAGTTTATTGTTGGTAAACTTTTAAAATGGTGGACAATTTAGGAAACACTGAGAGTCATTATTGTTGTTTTTCTTAGAGTACTGGTTTTGTGGATGACCTTGTTCTGAAATGGAGAGCTTCCTGGTAGGGATTTATTTTTGTAAGTTTTGTCTTTTTCCCCCCTTCAAATTTAGAAGGACCATCAAATCCATTGTTTAAGTAGAGAACAACTGTTAGTAGAGCCTATATGGAAAAGAAGCAGACTAGCCCATACAAGTAGAGCCTGTATGGAAAAGAAGCAGCTGTTTACATTGACCAAGAGCCTGCAGGCAGGCCGCCACAGTTCCTGATCAGTATTCATTCAATCCTTGCCACCTGATGGCTTTCTCCAAGCAGGTGAACTGTCACAAATGCAGTTGTCCCATCCATATTCTGTATGCAGGTCACTAAAATGAAACCAAGACATCGTGATATACTTGACCAGCAATAGTGTAATGTAGCTGGGACTATGTGCATATATAAGAGGTTAATTCTCTGGCATGATTTTATATAGTTACAAATGCACACTGATGGATGGTAATGGTGATTATATAATCACAAGCTGCGCAATTGAAAGTTTCATCTGCTGTGTCTCTTTGCTATTCATTTTCAATTTGCTTTCCAGTTACTTTATTACATACAGCAAGGGAAGGGTTATTCCTCTGGCTCCTCAAGTTACTCTTTTTCTCAGCTTTTCTCTCCCTGTGTTTCTCTTTCCCTCTTCTTCCCTCTAAACTAAGAACTTCTGGTGTATACACAGAAAAGGACACAGGCAGAAAGATTCCTTTGTGTGCTCCCTCCCACACACTTCGAAGCTTCTCAGTATAATCTTAGGAACACATCCCTCAGAGGTGATACTATAAGACCCTCCTAGCTCTGTGACCAGCCCACAAACACACCACAGTGGACCAAGCTGTAAAGAGGTCCAATGGCCTATGTATTCAGTATATTCTAGCAGGACAGCAATAGGGCCATTGTCAGGTGTTTGTTTGTTTTAAAAAGCATTTTGGTATTCTAATAGCTCCAAGTTTGGTTTATTGCTTTTTTTGAAACTTCCTCTTAAAACATTTCCTCTTCCACCTCTTTATAAGAAATTAGACTTAGAGGCTAAGGCTGATAAATTGGCTACTTACAATGCATGCGAAGATTGAAAAAAGGATATACTATCATTATTTTGTTGGGACTGCTTTCCCCAGCGACAGATAGAACATAGCTCTTGAAAAATCTTGAGTTTCCTGTGATCTTTATGAACTATAGTTTTACTCTCACAACTTAAACAAAAGGGAAACTGAAGCCAGCTTTCTACGTCTTTTAATATAAAATTCAAAATTCAGGAAAAAGTCCTGTGTTCTAGTATTTGATTTGAAAGCAGTTTCTACATAGTTACTGCACAAAGAACTGGAAATACAGTCAGACTAAGTACTCAATCTCCTTTATATCCTATTTGAAGTGTCTTGCTAGAGATAAAAACATTAATTTTGTGGACAGGGCATTAGAAGAAACTGTACACATGCACAAAAACAAACAAACAAACAAACAAAAAACACCCAAACTTCTTTTATACAGTTTATTTAAAATTTACTGAGTGTCCTGTGCGCTTACAAATGTAACATTCTTGCATACAACATTCATGGAAGAGGCACAATTCTTACTTGGAGATGGCACAGTTACACTGCTTTTTTCTGTGCATAATTTTTCTTTTAGTACAAGGGAATTTACCTACAAGCTATTTTTCAGTAGAAATTTGATTGGAATTCTATCCTAATATAAGATAAAATTTAATTTTTCTATCTCAAAATGACCGTAAGCAAACTAATAGTACATGACTACTGCCTTTGCCTTTATGCCTTCAATGACAAGCAGAGTAATTTCACAGTGAAAGTTTTTCAAACAAAAATTTTACAAATATATTATTTTCATGCCCTGGCTAGTACGGTTCAGTGGCTTAAGCACCAGCCTACAAACCAAAGTGTTGCTGATTCATTTCCTAGTCAGGGCACATGCCTGGGTTGCAGGCCTTGTCCCCAGTTGGGGGCATGCAAGAGGCAACCACCCATTGATGTTTCTCTCCCTCTCTTTCTCCCTCCCTTCCCCGGTCTCTAAAAATAAATAAATACATCTTTTAAAAAATATATTATTTTCAATGGGATTGCTGGAGGGAAAGGGGGTACTGGGCAGAGGGGAATAAAGAGAAAAGAAATTGGGACAATTATAACAGTATAATCAATAATGTATTTATATATAATTTTCAGAGACAAAAGTGACCTGGATAAAGAATTTGCTGCTACACCTTATTATGAAATCACTGGTCAAGTGATCAAGAACGTGCTTTGCCATGGAATTTCCTTGTGGGTGCCCACCAGCCAGGACTCTACCAACTCATTTGGAAACCTTTCTTAGAGACATGGACCAGGTCTAAGAGGGAATGGAAGGCTGGGCGTGGGAGGCTGTCTGAGGCCTTGATCAGTAGATTTCAGTCATCTGGGCTGGGCAGAATGCCCCCAGCAACACACTTTTATGGTCTCTGGCTTAAGGCAGGCTCATATTTAGGTTTCAGAGTTCTGTCTTCCCTACTCTTCACCTCCATGTTGCAGAGCTGGCATGGTGACAGAAGTCACGAAGTGACAAGAAGCCATGCATGGCCAAGTGAGTCACAAGTCCCTGAGCTCCAGTCAGTTTTCTAGCACTAGACTTTCTTACTGACTACTGAACGTCACTGTGAGAAAATACGAACAAAAGGCTGAGATTGGAGCCCAGACTAGGGTGCGAGTGCGTGGCTCAGCCAGCGCATGCTCCCTGAGGCTCCCCTTCGGTGGCAAAGTTCCCTGGGGCCGAGGGTACTTCTTAAAATGCGGATTCTTGGCCTAAAATGTAGATCTCAGGGCTCAAGAATCTTTGGAGGGAATGAGAGGAATCAATCCACCTGTGAACAAACTTCGAAAATAATAACTTGGCCTCTGGGATCCACCTACAAGCAGCCAAGGAGCATGATGCTCATCCTGTTTAGGGATTCTGCTCCCCCCGCCCCCCGCATCTCATTCTTTTATTCATTCTTGTCTCTTCTCGTCATTAGCACTTGCTGTCAGTCATGATGTATTTGGCAGTCTCTGGAAAGTTTTCTATTTTTGAGGAACAGGCTCTGGCAGGGGGCAGGATACAAGGAATAGTTTTCGACCTGCATCCCTGCCAGTGACAGGAAGCTTTTGGACTCTTAAGCACTTCATTTCCATTTCTTTTTCAAAATGAGGTTTATGGGGGCAATGGGTGGGTGGGGAGGGGGACAGAGGGGAGCAAAAAGGGGATGGATGTAATACAACAACAATAAATTAAAAAAAAAAAAAAAAATGAAGTTTAGTCACTTTGTTTCCAGATAGGAAATGGGGGCATAAAAGAGATGGGAAGGCGGCCTTCTTGAGCAAAGTAAGTTTCAAATGTTTGTGATACAAAAAGGGGGTTGAGGGGCAAATAGTAAACAGCGGTATAGATTCCATTCCTCGTCAAGGGCCTTCGTTAACAGGACAGCGTTTCCAGGGCATTCATTCTGGATTCCGCGGTTTTGTGATGCTTGCATCATAAACAAGAGAAAAACACTTCCCAAGACTCCCCCAATGGCACCAGTAGGTTGCTTTACCATTATTTTGGACCTTCCAAAAGATAGGAATAAATTCATTAATTTGCATGGCCATTTTGACCTGACAAGATTTACTGTTTTCTAAGTATTTCCAATCTCAAGTTTTTACTGCGCGATCAGAACTAGAACCTAACACCCTCTTTCTCCTGTAATGTGCTCCTATTTGGTGGGGGTATTGGGGTGGTGGCGAGGGAGGAGTTTGGGAGCATACATCTACCCTTGTGCACACAGCCTTCTAGAAAAACCCCAGATGCAGTAAATTTAAAAAAAAAAATGCAGATGTTAAAAAGCAAGAAGAGTACACTTGAAACCTATATGATCTTATTAACCAATGTCACCCCAATACATTTTATAGAAAATGAAGTGTGAGAAAAGTGAATCAATGCCAGCCGGAGTGTGGAGGCTGGAGGGGTGTGAGAAAGGAGCTACACAGGGGCAGATTATTAAGTGGTGACAGACAGTTTGCTGTTGTGACTGCAGTGACAGTGTCCTGACTGGGTATATATGTCAAACTATCAAATCGTACAGTTCAGACGTGTACAGCTTATTGTATGTTAGTTATACCTCAACATAGCTTTTTAAATAAGCTTGAAACGACTAAAAAGGTTTCTAGCAACTACATTCCCAAAGAAATAACTGGATGAGGATAATTCAGAGGAGCTGGTGCCTAAAATAAAAGCCTAGTTTTAGGATTATTCTCTCTGTAACAGTGTTGAGTTGTTGCTTATCTTATTAAATACAAATAAGAAGAAACAGGTGACTCAAATAGGATTATACCTGTAACTGCAGCCTGTGAGCTTCCTTAGTGATGGAGCTTCATTTGTTTTAAGATGTTGGGCATTCAAGCTCATCACAGCAACTTTTAAAGACTTCATTCATCTTTAGATCTCATTTTGGAAGAATTAAAGTTAATCCTTGGGTAAACAATTGGCCATTTTCTATAATAAAAAAGGCTTCAACAAGGTCTTAAAATTTAGTCACAAAGGATGTTCTAACAATAATGTACTAAAGTTAAACAAAGTCAGGTTTAACAGAAAAATTCATACAATGAACAGTTTAAATGTATCAATTTTACAAAAGAAATTGAATGAAAACTTCGAGGAGCTAAGTGTGATGATCAGAATTCTAAACCACTGGGAAGCTTTTTGAAATAAACATTAAAAAAAACAAAACCCAAAACATAGCACTTTAATCTTAGCTCCAATGACATTTTTCCATATTTTCCCCAAAAAGAACATTTCAAGAGCACAAAATATTCATAATTGTTTAATTACATTTTATAGATCCTGAACATAATGGCTCTCATAGAAATAAACTAATATTTTGTACACACAGACTCTTTATTTACTGTGCCACATTCATAATATACCAATTTGAGCCAAGTGCAAACATTTTTACACCCCCTGGTGTGTGAGGAGCTCTGCTCCCACTAACACTATCTAGGGTGACAGAAGATTAGACAAGATGTATAATTAAAGTCCACAAGGTAATAACAAAAATGTGCATTAGAGTAGTTATGAACTCTTCTCCAGCCACAGCTGTAACCAGAACTAAGCAAAACCAGTTTGATCAGGTTCCTCTTTAACCCTGCCTCCCCAGCATTCCTTAGGGCAGGATCCAGTGATGGATGAGTGGAATCGCTGACAGGCATGGGTCAGAATAATTAAGAATGAAGGTTTAGAAACTTGACAACTTGGCATCTCTTGTGTGGAAAAATCCCTTGGTTTCCCTTATTCAGAAAATACATTCAGTAGTTTTTATGTCACATATACTTCATATGCAATATTAAAAGGTATCTCAAATGAGGTTTGTTTTTACAATCATCAGGGCATTATAGGGTATTTTAAAGTAACCAATTAAAAATAACTTAATTAAAAAGAATAAAATAACAGCAAAATCTGAGAATAAATTGTACCTTGGAAGCAAAATAATGAGTGTCTATCTGTGCTGGAATGAGCCATTGATCTGTTCAGTCCAGCCACATGCACAGGACCATTGTCACTTACTACTTAAGGACCAGCTCAAAGAGATAAAAGAACTTATGAATAAATCATAGGGAAGGTATAAAGATATATGAAGTCCTCCTCTATCTTAGATTGTTTTAGGGAAAAACAAATAAGGAAATGTGCCCCTGAAATACAAACTTATGTAAAATTCTAAAAATTAAATCAGGTTTTCTCAAGAAAACCTCTCTCACATTTATCCTTTCTTTTTGCTGTTCAAACTAGTCTCAAAAGCTCCAAAATTCTACAGAAAAAATCCCAAGCAGAGTAAGTCTCACAATTCTATACCCACCCTATCAATCAACAATAGAAGTGAAATGGAGGATGTGGCCACTACATTATGAGTATTTGATGGGGAAGATTTGTGAATCTGGTATTATAGGAGTACATGTATTACCTAAAATTTAACTGGTCACTTGAATTAGAAGTCAAGTTAAGAAGTCTGAATCTCAAAAAGGATTCTAAATCTGGGATAGTATAAAATGTAATTTTAATTAATTTGACATTCATCTCATCCTCATCTTCAAATCCTAATTGGAGTTTCAGATTGGCTCTGACCAATATTCACTTACCTGATTTGTAGCTTACTTTATCTAGTAAAAGTCCTCTCTACTACTTATTCTTTTTCTCAACTACAACCCAAACAGTGGGTGCTTTCCTCATGGGTCTTGGGTCCTCTCCCAGCTGCCTGACTGACATATACATTGGTAGCTGATGCCTCACCTTCCTATTTATCTACTTGGAATACCCCTACTTTGCAAAAAAGATTTTCCTTATATTTTGGTGAAATATTTTGAGACCGTTCAGGGAAATGTTAGTAAGTAGAGACTGGAACAGCTTTAAGTGGTATTTAAAGCTTTACCAATTGGGGAGAACCGATTTTTAGGAAGGAGTTAATAGAATTCTAAAGCAGATAAAAGGGAGTCAAGATGAGTGAGCAGAAAAATAACAAGGGAAAAATTTTTACTACCATAGGGCAAGCCACCTATAGATTTAAAATGGGAATTAAAAGGCATGAGGAACCTAGACAGGGTGTTGCTTACATAGAACACTTAGCTCTGGCAATGGAGTTTACTTGAAAACGCAATTTCATCCTAAACCAATATATACTGCATGCACAATATAGGGCCCCGGATCAAAGGAGGAACAAGTTTTAGGATGACTAAAAATTTGCTCCACCTAGTAGAAACCTCAGAGTTTGCCTTATGCTCACATGAGCAGTTTAGATTTGATAGTGCAGTAGCCATTATTAGGAAAGCTTTGCTGAGAAACAACACTAATATCAATACCTCTCAACAAAATGTAAAATGTCAGTAACCTCATTATCGGAGATGAAAATAACACTTAAAACCTCATGGTAACGATCTATAATAAAAATCTAACTAAGAATAAAATATATGTAATTTTATAATTCATCTGTAGAGAGATTTTTAAAAAATTTATGTAGTCATCTACGTGCAGAAACTCAGGAATACAAATGCAATTTTCCTACAAAAGCTTCTGTATATTGGAGGAAAAAACAATTCCTAAAGTATGCAAAACACAGTTTGGTCCCCCCTCCCCCACCACTTTATGTTGGAATGTATACATTTCTTAGCTTAAGTTTTCTATCTCTGCCAATAGCAAGGTAAATGCTTAATGTATGATCATATATCATAACAGAATCTCTTGATGAAAATATAAAGTACAATTTTGCATAGAACTCATTTAAACAATGCAAATAAGCTACTAGTTACTAACATTCTTGCTTCTGTTCCCAGTGGGATTTCCACTGGTGCCAGTGGGTTGGGCATAGGATAGGAATGCATATTACATTGTGCTTCACTCAAAAACAGTTACTTTTGCAGGGATCCTAAGCCCTCCCAGGAAGCCCATCTGCTTTTTGCTATTTCCTTCCAAGGCTTTAACACTGATGCCAAGTGTTCAAATCAAATACAGATATTGACAAATAACAGGGCACACTATGTGGTTAGGCGGAAGAGGGATGGTTTATTACCTGGATGCAGGGCAGGAACTTGACAAGCAATATAAATACAGAGATCTGCCTAGTGCACTGCTTCCTTCTTGCCCTTCAGACACATGACACAGCAACCAATATATCAAAGTAAAGCACGCCTTGTTTCCTTTTTTTAATTCAGTTAACTCATACTTGTTCTGATCCCAGTAAGTGGATCATGCCATGATTCAAAAGATCTGCCCTTCACATAAACCTATGAGCACACATTAAAAAATGATTTATTGTACATCTTTGCATTTCTTAAGGCATGAACAATGGAGTATGGATGGAACAGGTTCTGAGAAGCATCCCGTTACCGATGACAAGGCCAGCATGAGTACAACACATCAAACGGACACACTCGAAGTCGGAGCTGACTGAGTGCTGCGGCCCAGGTGCTCCTTTGATGAGGGGTGGTGCTTCCGGAAAAAGGACCAAATGCTTGGTTTACATCACGTTGCTTTAAACTCTCTGGATCCACTTTAAGCACCAGGTACAGTTTGTTTTCCTTGATAAACTCATCAGACTTTGGATTTTATATTCTGCTCCTTTAATTCTGCTTTTTGAGGAGGGCATGGAATTTTTTTTTTTTTTTTTTTTTTTTCCTTTAAGGAATATGGTTGCAGCAAAACAGAAAGGATCCAAAAGTTAGGGGCCTTGTCTAATGCACTTCTGAAAGTCCATTATAAAGATGAATAGAAAAGCAAAGGGTCAGTGTTCGGTCGACCCAGAAACCACGCGGAGCTCTAAGAAACATAATTGTGCATAGTTATTTATTCATTCAGAGCATGATATGTTGGCTAGCTCTACATTCCCAGGTTACCAAAGAACAGGGCTGTCTACTTTGCTAAACCCAGGGTCCTTGCGAAGCTCCCAGTAGGTGTCGTTAGAAACCCAGGCTTCTCTTTGATTGGCATCAATCACTTTTCTGTGAAAATAGAAAAATCAACATGAGACACAAATCCCATCAAGGTGAGCTGATTGTTGGACCCTCTCCTGTAGGTAAGATGCGTAAGCAGCCCTTTGTAAGCCAGTTAGTGCCCTCTCTGCTTATTGGTGCCTTGACTATTTTGGACCAGAAATGAACTCATTTTTGTTGTTAAATATTTGAAATGGAAGTGGGTAAGGTCCTAAGAGGGGCTGAGGGCAGGAAAAAAATCATCTTCAGCCAATGCTAGAAAGTTTGGTGCCTCAAGCAAAGCATGTACGGAATAATGTAACTAAGAGTGTCAGGCCCCGGACCCACAAGTACAGTCTGTCTCACTTGCAGGGGAAAGTATGCAACCTCAGCAGCTCTAAAGGTCTCTGCAGGGCCTGTGTCCAGAGGGCACACTTCCGAAATCAAAAGGGCAACGCTATATTCCTCCCCAAGGCAGTCACGAAATGGCAACTGATTTGTCCTTGCTCTGGAAACTACAGTTTAATCTATGCGATGTACTGTATATGTAATCCTGCAAACAGTCCTATAATAATCACCCATGACCCCATCATACAGGGACCAAATCTGAATGGACACAAGCTCCAGGTGCCAGAAATAAATTTAAAGACTAATGAAGCCTGGATGACCTTGTGGGCAAGGGGGGCCCATCTCATTTCTGAGTCAGGGAGTGGGAACAAGTTCCCCCATTTGAAAGGGTGGGGCTGAAGGACAAAGAGCCTTCAGGGTAAGATCCTCACTCCTTTTTGCTGGTCAGGAAAAGAAGAGTTGTCAAGAAAAATTTATGTTTATGCTTAGAAGAACTTTTCACAAGTGCAAAATTTGATTCAATATTTTCTGAGATGTTTCATTTTTCCACCTTTCCATTCCCAGGACACTAACCCATTCCTTATTTTCTTTTTGGTTGGAGTTTCTCATTGCTTATGGTCACCGTTTGCAAAACATGAACTTGCTATGGGAATGAACTGACTCACTTAAAAAATCTTGGTACATGTTCAAGGTTGTTTTCTTCCATGTATCGTCTTCGAGATCTCTGGAGCTCTTCTACTCTTTGCTTCTCTGCTGCTGCGGCTTCTAGATTTCCTTCTTCCAAAAATCTAAGCAGAAAGCAGATAATCGTTTAACGTAGTATCCTCTTTCATTTTCTGATTAAAAATGATCTCATTTACATAAAATGACATTCTGGTGGCTGTGAACATAATGTAGTGAACAGGAACTTGCTGAAAATGTCCCCTCTCCCCAACTCCAAGACACACTGCCTCTGCCTGTCATCAAGGGACATCCTTTCTGGGTATGAACTGAATTACTGCACACAGCAAGACAATAGCAGGAGTGAAAGGTGAGTGGTTTGGCCTGGATGACTTTTCTTTTTTAAAATCATTTATTTATTTATTAAAAAAATTATTTTCCCATCACCATTATTCCTCTCCCTTCTTCTGTCTCCACCCACTCCCTTCTCCCCCATGTGCTGTCTGGGATTCTACAACTTGATATCTTCAGTACAACGGAAGAGTCCAGTGTTAGAACAGCACGAGGCCCCAGGCTGTGCTCCTTCTCTGTATGATCAAAAAACACTTGTTAAAACCCACAGAATGGAGGATAGTAACAGGTTGTTCTCCATCTCTTTTTAGAACAGATTAAGAGGAAAGGAGCTTTCTTGTTTTATTGGAGAGAGAAAAACTGATGGGAAATAAAGGTAATGGTTGGGGATAAAGGCCAAAGGCCACAGAAAAGAAAGGAATCGTAAATGAAACTCTGAAAGGGAATATGGAAATAGAATTGAGAAAGAAAAAGCAGACCCAATGGTGTTTTGCGAATATTTCAATTTCAAAATGAGAGCAAAGAACAGGGATACAACATGATACACACTGTACAGAAAACTTATTGATGCATGTGAGTGTCACGCAGTGAGGCTGCTTGTTTCAGGGGGATGGGAACATAAGAGAACAGGATAGCAGAGCATTCAATACTGGGGACATTTGGGCAGGAGGAAATACACTGGACACAGAAAAGGGTCTTGGATAGAATTTGTATGGCATATAGAGGTTTTGGAAAAAGTAAAATTAGTTCTGAAGGAATGGGCAACATAAGTACTGAACTATGTAAAAATATTAGAAAGTAAGAATCAGAAGGTATTAAGGATATTGTATTTTAGTACATCTCACACCCTGTAGGGGGCAAACTCCAGCTGTCCCTATAACATTACCTTTTTTAGTTTAAGTGACATTCCATGCTTCAGAGTAATAGAGGTAAAAAGGTACAAACACGGGATGAGGAGTGATTCTGTTATTTAGTTGGTACAGAATTTATGAATTTGCAGACTTTTGGTAAATTTAGGGGTAACAGGGAAAAGTTAAAAAAGAAAAAGAGCCCTGACTGGTGTGGCTCAGTAGACTGAGCCCTGGCCTACAAACCAAAGGTTCGGTTCGATTCCCAGTCAGGGCACATGCCTGGGTCGTGGGCCAGGTCCCCAGCTGTGGGTGGGTGGGAGGCAGCCATACACTGATGTTTCTCTCTCTGTCTTTCTTCCTCCCTTCCATTCTCTTTAAAAATAAATTTAAAATCTTTAAAAAAAATTTGTGTTTCTTCTGTGAGAAAACTTTGTTGAGCTAATCTTCTGTTCTACTTATCACTATTTCACCCAGGGTAGAAAATAAATATTTCTGAGTAAATAAAAGAATGGATGGATGGTTCAATAAACAAACAAATAAATAAATGATGGTGGTGAAAATAAGTTTTGATGACATGTGTAGTGGCATGCCATGATCTAGTGCCCATGTTAAATACCATTGCTACGCTCACCTCTGATCTGGCCGAAATCGGGCATCTGTCGGTGGAAGGAGATCTTTTAGTACAGGATCTAACTCGTTGAGCTCAATAGCAAACCTTGTGAAGCCATAGTAGAGCTCATAGTTGGTTGGCAAGGAACCTGGAATGAGGTCAACAAACCATTGTGAGAAGCAAAGAGGTTTAAAACCCTTGCAGAAGCTGACTTAACCCTGGTGTTTGAGTCATGTTCAGACCATCAGTAAATTTGTAGCCATACACATTAGATGATAATTTTTTTCAAGTGACTTAGACTGTTTTTATTTTGCTAGGTGGGAAACTTGATGTTTGATGATCAGAACTGAAAATCAAATCTAGCCTTTAATATAAAACTTTGGCCCTGGCTGGTAGCACAGTGGATAAAGTGCCGGCCTGCAAACCCAAAAGTTGCTTGTTTGAATCCCCAGCCAGGACACATAACCAGGTTGCAAGCCAGGTCTCCAGCCAGGTCCACAGCTGGAGGCAGGTGAAAGGTAACCATATACTGATGTTTCTCTCCCTCTGCCCCTCTCCCTTCCCCTCTCTCTGGAAATAATAAATAAAATCTTAAAAAATAAAATAATATAAAACTTTACACATACAGTAGTCTTCCCTAGCTAGACTACACTATAAATTTTCTCTCAAATATTCAGTTAGGTAACTAAAGGCCAGGGCGATTAGCCCTGAATATTAAGACTTCACCAGAAACACTTTGCTTCCGTTTAGAAAATAAAAAAGATGCAGTTCTAAATTAGTATTTATTGAGCTTTTAACCAAGCTCCAAGGCAGAATCTTTGTATGCTTTGCTCTTTGATGTATTTCAAGCTCCTAGAGCAAAGCCTAAAGTGCATCCAGTACTCAATCAATAACTGCAGAATGAACCAGCCACTCTACCAGCAGGAAATTTAAATGTGCGTTGAGGTCACTTAAAACTAACAACTAATTTTAAAGTTAGGGTTAAGTGACAAAATTCCAATGAAAATAAATACTAAATGGTGACTTGTCCTCTTTATACTTGATAGTAACTTATAGGCTAGTATATTACCAAAATTCCCTTGATGTGTTTTACTAAATGTCAACATATTATAGCTCTTTGCTGCTCAAGTGAAAAGATCATGTAACTCTGGTGAGCTATTGAATTTGTGGATTATAGAAGTTCACAGACTTTCCTTTGTGTTATTAAAACAGAATAAATAGCCCTGGCTGGTGTGGCTCAGAGGTCTGAGTGCTAGCCTGTGAACCAAAGGGTTGCCAAATTGATTCCTAGCCGGGGCACATGCCTGGATTGCGGGCCAGGTCCCCAGTTGGGGTTGTGCAAGATGTAACCATACATTGATGATTCTTTTTTTTTTTTTTTTTTTAAGATTTTATTTCATCATTTTTTTTTAGAAAGAGGGGAAGGGAGAGAGGCAGAGAGGGAGAGAGACATCAATGTATGGTTGCTTTTCACCTGCCTCCAGCCACAGACCTGACTGGAGACCTGGTTTGCAACCTGGTTATGTGCCCTGGCTGAGGAACCGAACCTGCAACCTTTGGGTTCGCAGACTGGCACCTTATCCACTGTGCTACCAGCCAGGACGTTGATGATTCTTTCCCTGTCTTTCTCCCTCTTTTCCCCTCTCTCTAAAAGGAAATAAAATTAAAAAAAAAAAAATTAAAAACCAGCTCTTGGCACCATAAAAAAAAAAACCCACAATAAATAACATATGTAAGGATTTGAGTTTGTGTATTTCAATTTACACTCTTTGATAAATACGAATACCTAGCCTTTGTAATGTAGGCATTGCCATTCAGGTATTTAGAGTGTTTTACATGAAACCTACATGTTAGATTGGGTCTAAATTTTATAACTCATCATCAAATATTAGGACATCTAATTTACATGTTAAGTATAAATATAAGTACAGTCGTCTTAGCATGTAAGATTTTCATCTCACTCCTGAAGAAAGCATGAGGTGGACTACATGGGATGAACTAACATTCCCTCCCTTCGTCAGTTCCCTCACGGTGGCCTCCTGAGCAGGGCACTCATGTGGTCTCACCTGGTCTCCAGATGCACTTTGCAGACGGGGCCACGCCGCAGTAGAGCCCTTCGTGCCATTTCCCAAACAGCCGATGCACCGCCTTCCCCTCCTGATCCATCACAACCCCCTGGACTTCATTCACATTAGAGTTCCAATAATTCACCTGCAGAAACCAAGCCTTAATTAAAACACCTGGCCTCTTTAATAACACTAGTTCCTACAATTGCCATATGGAAATTTTTCTTATGAAGTTTTTTACTCAAACCATTTCCAGAACACCACCTCACAATGTTTTATATGAAAGAGTGACTTTCTTAACCTTTTAAGATAGGGATGAGCTCTAGTCCATGTGATCGCATGGTAGCATGATTCAGAAAAGGCTTCGTTTCTACCCCAACTGAAAATTAAGTTATGGAACAGTAATTTCTTCCTCAGATGCCCTCTGTCTTGAATTTTCCTTTTGCTCCTGGATTTTTAATAATTTTCAATTGGTGATGTTACGGAAGTAGTTTGTCAAATGTTTCGCAGTCTCTGTAAATGGCTAAATTTTATCATGAGGACCCTGCTCTGCCTTCTTCCAGTCATGCTCAACCCCCAAAAGTGAAAAGTCTGTGGGATTTGCCCAACTGGATCCCACAGCATCAATTCTAGACCAGGCACCAAGCACGTAGGGCTCTACAGTGCTTGTTGACATGGCTCTAAGCTTATTCCACAGCCTGCACAAGCCTTTTCTTTGGATTTATTTGCCGAAGGGCAGACCACCTTCCACTCTGGGAATCTGTAGGCCTGAGGTGGCTGTTTGAGAGTGAGGGGACAGAGCTCAGAAATGGGGCTGGATTGAGCCCAAGTGGGAGGCCCCTGGCAGGGCGGCACAGAGCTGCTGTGGGCGGCTGGTGGGGCAGGTGGGGGGCCAGGACAGGCTCTCCTGCACTGCCAGGTTCCAGCCTGAGTCTCGGAGTGTCTGACTTGGCCTCACAGGCTTTGATATAAAACGTATATACTTGTCAAGGTAAAAAAATAGGGACTTTCATTTGAACTCTTGCCCTGAGTTCTTCATATATGGGGGCAGACCTAAATCAGTTTCTCATAGCCTACAAAACCAAATGCATACATTCACTGTGTAATCAGAGCAAACAATGATCCTGGCTTTTTAGAGCCATCTAATGAATCTATTAAAACAAACAAACAGGGTGAGTGGGCAAGAGGACAGAGGGGAGCAAAAAGGGGATGGATGTAATACAACAACAATAAAATTAAAAAAAAAAGTAGGTGGGGGGGGCATTTTGAGCTAAAATAAATATGTTCAATTAAAATGAACTTAATCAGGAGAGAAAACTTTGAGTATTAAGATTTCAATTATGTTACCTGACCACATTAGAATGAGGTCAGGACTAAAAGAGATGAAGCGGGTGGGTGGGGTTCCTGGATCATGAATTCTGTGGCATTCCTAAACAAACATGGCAGTGACCCTGTGTGCTCCATTTCTGAGCAGAGAGACCAGGGAAAATGGTGCTCGGTAGGCATCTCTATCCCAGACATCTTTTCTTGTTGATAAGGGTAACATTTTTTTCTTGAAGTTATTTGGATTATAATAGTGGCAGAGTTAGGTAGGCTTATGGTGACTGGAAGCTATCATTTATATGCATCCTTAGAAAAAGACAACTGCATTATAATGAGGTTCCTAAAATAGATCACTTGAATTAGGTTGTAATCAAACAGGAATAGAAATAGGAATATAAACCAGAAGTCTTACTATAGGCAAGAACAGAAACAGAAATAGAACCCAGAAGATTTGCTATAGAAAAGAAGTATTTTCTGGAATTTCACTTAATGGATTACTGAAAGGTTGCTAAAAAAGAATTTTAAAAAATTTAATTTTATTGTTGTTTTATTACATCCATCCCCCTTTTCCTACTCTCTGACCCCTTCCCCACCCACCCACTCCCCCCAAAGTCAATCCCACTTGTCCATGTCCATGGTTTTCCCATACTAGTTCCTTGATAAAAAAGAAATTCTTTAAGAATACTTTTTTTTTTTTCTGTTTTGAGATGGTGCCTTTCTTGACTTCTCCACATTCAGAAGTCTGCATGCCTTGATAATGCCACCAGTTGGTTCTGCTTTCCTAGCTAACATGTGTTTACATATCAGGGATAGAGGATAGCCTTACTTGAGGCTGTTTAAGGTAAATGTTTTATTTCTTCCTCAGAGGAAGCATATTATGTTATTTTTTCTTTACCTTGACAAATGTGAGTTTGCAAATGCACACGCTGCTTTTGGTATTTCTAATGGTAACTTCTCCATAATGCTCTATCCATCTCCTTCCACTGAGAATGTTGTGTATGCACGTGGTGACTTTATTCCACACATAGCAATCTCCATACCTAGGAAAGAACACAAGACTGATGAAGAACAATGCAAGTCACACATATATAGTACTATTTCTACAATGAGAATATCCTTTAGTCGAAGCTTCCTTTTCCTCTCATGTTTTTTTATTGTAAGTTCCTATGGGTTCAAGGACACTTATGACACGATTCAGTAATTTAAGAAACAAGTCAGTACTTTTTATGGACTAGGTGTAAAGCTCCGAAGTTGAATAGGGCCCATTTCTTGCTCTTAGAGTCAACGGTATGCTAAGGGTTGGTAGACATGTCAACAATTACTTACACTAAGAAGACAAAGCATCATGAGAACACAGAAAGGGGAGTCCTCGGTCCTTAGATATGCCTGCAATGTGGGTTGAGTGCCATGAGAGACTTGCTAGAGGAGGCTTAGGAAGCTTTTCTTCAGAAGCCAGAAGAGCATTCATGGCACACCCGAGAACCTGGGAGTGGGGTGCTCCAGGTGCGTGGGGGTGGCGGGAGGCAAGCTGAAAGGTGTGATGGGGCAGAGCAGGGAAGCCCTAGAGACACCAAAGGAATCTGTGTTTACCCTGCAGGCCACTGTGGAAGGGTTCCCAGGAACAGAGAAGGAGACAGGGCATGACTTTAAGAAAGATTACTCTGAGGACATGTTTTGTTTTCTTCTGTTTTTTTAAAATCCTCATCCAAAGACTTTTCCTTTCATTGGTTTTACAGAGAGAAGCATTGATTGGCTGCCTCCCCAAATGTGCCCAGACTAGGCACCTGCAACCTAGGTATGTGTCCTCAGCAGGAATCAAACCTGCAATGTTTCAGTTACAGGATGATGCTCCAACCAACTAAGCCACACTGGCTTGGGCTGTTTCATTTTCGGAGTTAACACCTAAGTCGTGAATAATTCTTTGGGGAAGGACTGATGTGCATTAACTAAGGCAGTCCATATGTAATGCAAACTCCAGGGAGTAAGGTTCCAGAATTTCTGCCAAGGAATGAAATGGCATGGCTTTAAATCACATTTACCCGTTATGTCTATTTTCGAATAAAATGTTACTTCAAAAAAAAAAAAAAAAAGCTTCTAAGTTTCTAAACAATGAATTGGTATGATGTAGGCACTGTTCTTCATGAATCTGAAGATATTGAAACTTTATTTTGTGGTTTTGGGAATTTCTCTCCCTCCCCACCTTCCTCCATATCCAACCCATCAGTAAATTCTATCAGTCAAATAGACAAAAATCAAACCCAACCAAATCAACCAAAGGAAGACAGAAACAAAACAAATCAAGCCTTCGGTCTCAGTTAATTTGAAAACAGCATAAAAGGATTACATTACTCTTCCTTAATAAAATAACTTAGAAATTAAAAATAGTCCCTGAATCTAAGATGAACTCACAGTGAAATTATAAATTGTATAGAAAAAAATAGGTAAAAAAGAATCTTTCATATAAAATGAAAACTAACACGGTGACTGGGACAGGTAGGTACCTGGTGTTGACTGATGTATGGACAACATGAAGAGACAAATAGTAAACTTGAATACACAATCTCACTTTTCACTTGCTTTTGTGGGGGAACATTCTTAGCACTTTGGTAAAGTTAAGAGATGCTTTGGCCATATAGGGAAATAGTCCCTCTGTAGCTTTTAGGATTTGAAATACTCATTTCTGATTTTGAAAAGCAGTTAAGAGACCAAAATGATGGCGAGAGAAACCTACTTTGGAAGCATGACATTCAGGGTTCCCACAGGCAGGATTTCCATAGACTTCCCCCAGAACTTGTTTTTCCACCTGATATCTAAATGACAAAGGCAGAGAATAAGAAATATATACTTCATATCCCAGGATTTATTCTATAAAAATTAACTTTTGTATTACACTGTACATTTGACAAAGAACTTTGTAATTAGAATTGATTCTATATTATTGATTTAACCTGAGGATGGCCCAAAGTGATAAGATAAGCTATGGACCAGAAAAGATCTACTATCTGTATTTCACCATAATACATACTTTTTGGTTTCAATGAATGAAACTGGGGAGAAGCCTGGAAAAACATGTGTTTATATTCACATACACATATAGATGTGCAAAAGTAGGTTAATAGTTGTGAGTATGCAAAACACAGTTTATTCTTGTATTATTTTTTATTATTTGTCTTCTCCCTATGGTTATTATTTCATAGCCTTACTTATGATTTATCTTTTAGGTAAGGATGACTGGTAATTTAACCTACTTTTGCCGACCCCTGTATACTTGACTACACTTTAATGTCTAGATAAATGTTGCTATAAATCTTAGCTGGATAGTGAAAATAGTTTATATATAAAATGACTTGTGTAGCAAAAATAATTGCAGTATGGATTTATACACACATCTATTTAAATAGGTATATGATTTGGGAGAACAATACAAAAATAAAATCTCTAAATAGAAATAGGTAAGATTACAAGAAAGTGAGATGAACTGAAAGAACATGTTGTTATACTGCTTAAGATGTGGCCCAGGGCCCAGCACTCCATCTCACTTATGTTTTAGTTGTGAGAACTCAGGTTTACCTGTGCATTCATAATAACCATTTTAATCAACTAAGGGAGCTTAGTGTTTGTTGCCTCTGCATAATTTCTCACCAAGAAATGAGTTAGTTCCTTATTTTATAACCAAGTGTGATGACAGTGCTCTATCACTCTGTGTTTTCAGGTTTGGGAAGTGTATATGGGAAGTAAATGAAGCACCCTACCAAACATAAAGAAACTTTATATTTAATATTATATATCCTTTCTAAAGGGTTTTTGAAACATTTTATTTTAGGCAAGTTTGTAACATTCTGACTGAATAATGGGCACTGATTAAATAGACTACAATCCAAACCCCAGATGATGTGCCATAGAGCCTTCCTTCAGGATTCAGATGTATTTGCACACCCTCAGGTAGTGAGAAGGCAGCAGATATAATTTCCATGTTACAGATACAGACAAGGAGGCATAATGAGGCTGAGTGATAGCCCTGAGCTGGCCCATCATCATGGAGCCCTGCGGTTCCATAGACCTTGCTTCCTATACAATCTCATTTCATCCTGGATCACATGGTTTAATATTTAAATCAGGAAATGCAACTTCTCAAAGTTAATGCTGCACCAATTATAAAGTTCTGTAAGTTCCAAAGATAGAAAGGTAAACTGAATACAAGGTACCTCTGGAAATTAGAAACTGTTTCATAGGATAATCAGTTGGATTTTTAAGTAATAATTGAAAAACAAACCTTGCCAAAACACAAAATTCTTGGATTCACAGTGACAGGCAGAAATGGGTGGATGATGGCTAACCTGGAAATTAAAGACAAAACAGAGAGCAATGCCATCAATGTTAAAACTTTAACAAGCAATAGTTTTTTTACAACACATATTGGCTACCAGCAAAGAAAAAGCATTCAGCTCATCCATGTCTCTTAGTGAGTTATTCTCAAAATGTACAAGCAGATTATTGAATCTGACTTTTAAGACTTCATGTTCAAACACAGAGAACTTATGTATATTTAGAGGGGGCAATTATAGAGATCAACTGAGTTGTTTGTTAACTGGTATTATGATCCACCCCAAACAGGTTTACCGATCTATTTTCTGTTGGGGCCCACCTGGGAAAAACATAGAAACTTGGAGTCCTGCATGGGCCAACTGGAAGGCTGGGAATGCTGGGTACATAATGTTTCCATGTAAAACCAGTAGCTGTGGGGGGAAGGGGACTAGATCCTGGGTAAATACTTTAGTTACCATGAAGCCAGGCCTGTTCTCTCAACTTGCCTGATCCTTTGTTGTATCAACTGCAGAAGTGTTTTAAATTTGAATGCACATCCTGATCATTGAGATCTCCGAGCCCCCTCACTTGTTTTTCCATTTCCCTGTAATTAGCATTGATTGACAAACTACATGCCTCCAAGTTTACTCCTTTCAATAAAAGACCTTTGGGAACAAAGAACTGGGCCTTTGGTCTTGAGCCACAGGCCAGCAGATCTTCTTCCCCTTAAACAGAGATGTTTGGGGTGGTTTTTAGTTCATCCGCCACACAGGGGGATTTTACTGCGGGTAAAGGTTCCCCACAATTTTCATCATCAAACTACCCATTACCCACATAAAAACCTCGCCGAGTGCAGCAGACTTACCTGTTCTGAGAAAAAGCGGAACCCCTTGTCCTCTCTAATGCATTCATAAGTTTCCCCAAGGACAGGGTTGAATGGCTTACTTCCTGCTCTGAAATAGGTGGAGCAATATCCTGAAACTGCAAATGCAGCAATAAGAACCTGTTAAAACATTTAAGAAAGGAAAATAATATAGGAGAGACTACTTCCAGATCTGTTTGTCCCTTCTTCCTCTAGAGTTTACATATCCCTGTCAAGGGGTGCTGACTGAATGGTATTTGTTTTTTCTACTACTTGCAGAGACTCTTCATAACTCATGAGGGAAAAAGGTAAGTGAAAATGAGGTAAAACTCTTGGGAACAAGCAAGCAATTGAAGCTAAGTAATTTTCATTCATCTAGCCACTCAATTTCCTGAGTATCTCATGTTCAAGTTTCATGTTCAAGTTTCTGAAATCCAGTTATAGGTTATGCTGTTTGCACAGTTTTAGAGCTGTGTGCAGAAGGGTTGTGGCTGCTGGTGCTTTCCCGAGGGCACGTCAAGCTTTTGACAGTCATGTGGTATTAATTGAGGCCAGGGCAAAGCACAAACAGGAGATGACATTGTCACACCTAAGTTTCTGAACAAACGGGCTCTCTTAGCCTCCAGGAACAGTTAATAAAGCAAGGTTAGGAATGCCTTCAACCTCTAAGAAGAATAATATCTTTACATCCTAACTGCAGAAACACTCTGAAGCAAGCGTAAGTCATGAAGTATGTATCTTCTAGTGGAATTTATGCAAAAGGACCAATTCCTCTCTTACCTATGCAGTGAGAATGTTAAGCAAAAACCAATTGTGCCATCATAATGAATTCGGTCTTAGCCCAGGCCCAGGGCTGACCCACCCCTGCAGAGCATGCTCTGTGATTTATTACCATGCGCTCATAGGGGTCATCGGTTTCCGAAGCTTTGTCCAGAAGCTCACTGTATTCCATTTCCTCACAGAGATGTTGCAGAGTGTTAAGTGGCTCGTTTAGTTCCACTGGCATAGAGACTTTAGATAGGTCTTTACCAATGTTGTTCCTCAAGATATTCCACAGGTTAATGTTACTGGTGTCAGGACATGGTGCTGGCAGGCATGTTCGACGTCCATTTCGGAAGGCTCCTCCTGTGAGCTCCCCATTCAAGACTGAAAGTATAAGAAAGGCAAGAATCATAATAAAAAATATTTGGGGTCTCTGGTTTCATAAAACCCAGAAGGAAGAAACCCTTTCAAATAATCCTGATTGTGATACATTCCTTCAGTCGTTATTATACTCCATCAAGAATGAATGGAATTATTTCAATACAAGGTTGCTAATAAATGTGCAAAACATTAGTGTCTGAGGTCTATCCTGATAGTATCAAGCCAATGTCAATATAATTAAAACAGCTTGAGTGGCCAATACTTTTGTGACAGACCTCATATAGCTTTTCAAACAGGGTGCTAAACATATTAAAATATTCAAGAAAAAAATAAGTCAAATTTTAAAAATTAAACATTTTAATAGGAAGTACTCAAACTTTTGATTTAAGCAAGAAATAAAATCTATTCACAAGCATTAACCTCAATAGATTACACAAATACAAAATCTATTGAACAATTAGCTGTAGAAGGAATAATTAGTGACATAGGAGACATGATTGTTCATTGAAACACTGTAATTTGTCACGTAGAAAGAATAACCTGGACGCTCAAAGAATGCATACTTTGCCGAGAAATGTTGTCCGCAACACTGGTGTTGTCTTCAGATATATTATCACTCACATCACTGATGTAAGACTCATCATCTGAAGCCTAAGGCAGGAAAGAACATAGAAAAGATTAGAATTCTTGTTTAGTATTGAAAGTTCAGAAAATTGATTAAACACAAGATGTTGCTCAAATGAAAAGCAGAGGTCATAGTGGGAAATGCATCTGACATATGTGCAACACTTGAAGGTTTTCCATGAGCCAAAAAAAAGAATTGTTCAAAATAAGTAGCTCACTGTCTTAGTTGGGGTAGGAGGTTAGAACTATTTCAGTACAATGTAATAATAAACAAAAAGGGACTCTGGTCAAGATGGAGGTGCAGGTAAACATGCTTTGCCTCCTCGTGCAGCCACAGAAGGAATTACAACTAGATCTCAAAATAAGTAGCACCCAGAACTGTCAGAAAATCAAGCTGTATGGAAGTTTGACAATTGAGGATTTAAAGAAGCCACATTCATCCAGACAGTAGGAAGGATGGAGACGTGGAGACAGGTGGAGAGGTATGGAGATTCAATGTGGGGCGGAGAGGTGGCAGGGGTGGAATGGGCAGTCCCACGTTCACGTGAGGTGGATTAAAACTTGGGATAACTTGGGAGTGAGCAATCCCAGCCCCAGGCCAGAACACACAGCCCAAGGTTCCAGCACCAGGAAGATAAATCCCCATAACTTCTGGCTAAAGAAAACATTGGGGATTGGGAAAGTGGAAGTAACTGCTGGATTTTCAGAAGATTCCACTTAAAGGGCCCACACAAACCTAAAACATACACAGACACACCTCCTCCGGAATCCAGCACCAGAGCAACAGCTGGAAGGGCACCAGTCATACAGGGCAAGTGCCAGGCAAACCTCCAGAAGTCAGATAGCAGCAACTTCCCCTCTTTGAGCCCTCCCTTCCACACCTAGAACCACCCTGATAATTACCTAAGACCCCATACAATTTACAGGTACCTTTTCTATAATAGGTCATGCTACTAAGGGATTCAAAGCAGCTTTACCTAGTACACAGAAACAAACATAGGGAGGCTGCCAAATTGAAGAGCAAAGAAATATGGCCCACATGAAAGAACAGGACAAAACCCCAGAAAAAAAATTGAATGAAACAGAGATATCAGAAGCAGAGTTCAAAACACTGGTGATCAAGATGCTCAAAGAACTCATTGAGTATGGCAACAAAATAAAAAAAGATCCAGGAAGAAATATGATGTAAAGAAAGATCTACTAGGAACCAACAGTAGAGGGGATGAAGCCAGGATTTAAATCAATGATTTGGAAAATAAAGAAATAAGCACTTAACCAAAGCAGCAAGAAGAAAAAACAATGTTAAAAAATGAGGGCAGTATAAGGAGCCTCTGGGACATTTCCAAATGTACCAACATCTGAATCATAGGGATGCCAGAAGGAGAAGAGGAAGAGCAAGAATTTGAAAACTTATTTGAAAAAATAATGAAAGAAAAGTGCCCTAATTTGGTGAAAGAAATAGACATACCAATCTGGGAAGCACAGAGAGTCCCAAACAAGATGGACCCAAAAAGGACCACACCAAAACACAGGCATAATTAAAATGTCAAAGGTTAAAGATAAAGTAGCAAGAAAAAATAAGAAAGTTACCTACAAAGGAGTTCCCATAAGACTGTCAGCTGATTTCTCAAAAGAAACTTTGTAGGCAGGAAGGGACTGGCAAGAAGTATTCAAAGTCATGAAAAGCAACGACCTACGACCTACATTATTCTATCCATCAAAGCTATCATTTAGAATGGAAGGCCAGATAAAGTGCTTTTCAGACAAGGTAAAGCTAAAGGAGTTCATCATCACCAAGGCATTACATGAAATGTTAAAGGGACTTATTTAAGAAAAAAAATTATAAAACTATGAATATTAAAAAGGCAACAAATTCACAATTATCAACAACTGAATCTAAAAGTACAAGCCCTGGCTGGTGGCTCAGTGGATAGGTGCCAGCCTGGGAGCCCAATGGTCACTGGTTCGATTCCCCAGCTAGGGCACATAACCAGGTTGCAAGTCAGGTCTCCAGGCAGGTCTGTAGCTAGAGGCAGGTGAAAGGCAACCATACATTGATGTTTCTCCCCTTCTCTCTCCCCCTCCCTGACCTTCTCTCTAAAAATAATGAATAAAAAAAATAAAAAACAAACAAACTAAGGCAACAACAAGAACAGAAACAGAATTATAGATATGGAGATCATCGGGAGGGTTATCAGCTGGGAGGGGATGGCAGGCAAAGGGGGTAAAATTGGGACAACTGTAATAGCATAATCAATTAAAAAAAAAAAAAAAAAAGAATGTACAGAAAGGTGGTCCTGTGACTCTCCCTAGAGGAATCAGAAGATGCTGCCCAGAGGAACTAATATTTGAAGTGGGTGTTGGAAAAGTTGCTGGAAGGGGCCGAAGCACAGGAAGAAGGGAAAGTGTGTGCAAAGGCAAGTACCATGAGAGAAACATTTATTCTAGGAATGTAAAGAAGTTTAGTGGCTGTGATAGAGGGTAGGGAGAACAAGAGGAGGGTCCACCTGGGAAGGGCTTTTCATGTCAACACAAAGGGTTCACATATAGTCTTATGAGTTATTAAATGCAAGGGAATGATAGAGTCACATTTAGTTTCAGGAAGAGACTTCACAGCTTTCCCTAAGGAGGCCAGATAGTAGAATACTGCTTAGATCTGGGGAAAAAATACAAACAGTTCAGGTGAACAGGGGCACAATGAGGATCTGGAGAAAAAGCTGTTCTGAGACCCATATTTGAATGTAATAAATAGTGCATCAGATACTTGGGGGTGGGAGAAGAGGATTTATGGACAAGGAGAGCTCAAGAATTAAGCCACTCTACATGAGAAAAATTGAAACTAAAATGAAACCAAATTTTGCATGAGGAAAAAAATCAAGGGGTAATATACGCACGAGAAAAAAATTAAGGGGAATTAGAAATGGAGCAGATAAGAAAACAGGACTGTAGAGCCATTCAGAGAAGTGGGAAAAACCACTGTAGGCAGGAAGGCGATTGCTACTTATTTACGTTCTGTAAAATGAAAATAGTGCTATATTTTTTCAGTACATAAAACAAAACATACTTATTGTAAAAAATTAGAAATTACATGAGGGTAAACAGATTATATGAAAATCACCCATAATTCCAACACCTAAAAGAAACCACCTTTAACATTTGGTGGATATAAACACCAGTTTCAAAATGCCAATACACACATACTGATAGATTTAAAAAGGATTGGTTTAAATGTTTGAGATTGTTCTGAATATAGTGTAATAAGTACAGCTCTGTGTCTTTGTTTGGCATGACAACATATTTCATTGGATAGTGACAACACAAGGAATTTAACGAGCATTTAAGTGGTTTCCAACACCTGGGTGAACATCCTTGTGAATACATTTCTGTGATCTGTCTGGCAATTTCATTAACATTTATTTCTAGAAGTAAAACTGCTGGGTCAAATGGGTTACTTTTAAGTTTTAGTCCCATGTGGCAGACTGCTCTCCTGTAAGACTGTATTTACTTGTTCTGACCAGCAGTACAGGAGAGCATCCATCTCTCCACACCCATGTAAACAGTATACATTACCAACCTTCTTTGTGTCCATCTACCTATCATACATGAAAGATCTCTTTTTAAAGTTTGAATTTCATCGTTATTTTTTCTTATATTTCATATGTTTTTCAGTTTCTCATATAGGTTGGATTTTTTTATTAGTTGGCAATTTATTTTTTAACATTATTTGTGCCAATTTCTTTTTCTTTTCTTTTCTTTTTTTTTTTTGCCATGTAAAAGTTTTAAATTTGTATGTAATTAAGTCAGTCTTTGCCTTTAAAGTTTCTGGATTTATTGTTGATATTTTAAAAATGAGAGTTGGGAAAAGCTCATACATTTAGGAAGAATATGAGGTCTGTCCCAAAAGTATTGAGCCAATGTAGTTATAATTAAAATGATTTACTTGACCATGATGTAACATAGCAGATTATGAGAATGGCTAGATACTTTCAGGATGGACCTCACAGAGTGAGAGACAGAATAACTAAGTCTATAAAGATAGCAAATTGGAAATGAAGTCTTTTCCCGATTCATGTTTTCCCACTGTAGCTGGCTTCAGTTCTGTTCCCAGTGACAGAGATGAAGCTTCAACCATCAGGCTCATGAAACCCACCTTTTTATGCCTGATAAAAGTTAAGTGAAACTCTTCTACATGGCTCCTCTGAAAAAACGCTAACTGTACATGATTGCGTTAGAGGTGACAAATTACTGCCCAAATCAAATTCATGTTGCCTGCACATTTTTATTTGAATGTTTGTTAAGAAAACATGTTTATCTTATAAAAAGCTATGAAGAATCTATTCCTCTTCAATTTCTAATCTCCCTCAAATTAATAGACGATAGAAACGGTCCAATATTCACATCCATGAAGAATGGTCTATGTAGAATGTTAAAAGAATTCTGGTGACAGTGGGTCCCAAGTAAGATCTACATTATGACATGTGTGAGCAGTAGCTCAGCCTGGCTGTCTGGTCCACTCATGTTATTCTGTGCATATGTATATATAAAGTTAAGGCTGTACTATACTGTTAAGGCAGTATTATAATAAAACAGTAAATAGATATATTCATTTTCTTCCCCATGGTCAAGAAGTCTTGGGGCCAACTATTTCTTTTTAAGGGCTTAGAGATTCAAAGGAGTTCAGGAACTATGTTTTCCTGAATGCAACCAGGCATGTAGTAAAGCATAGCAAAAATAAGTTTAAAGCCAGAGGCAAGGTTTGGAATCAAGAAGAGCATTATTATTATTATTATTATTATTATTTTTTAAAAGATTTTATTTAATTATTTTTAGAAAGAGGGGAAGAGAGAAAGGCAGAGAGGGAGAGAGACATCAATGTATGGTTGCTTTTCACCTGCCTCTAGCCACAGAGCTGACTGGAGACCTGGTTTGCAACCTTGTTATGTGCCCTGGCTGGGGAATCAAACCTGTGACCTTTGGGTTCGCAGGCTGGCGCCTTATCCATTGTGCTACCAGCCAGGGCTATTATTATTTTTAAAGAAGTCTAATATTCACTAAGTGAGGTATCTTTGTATAGAGCACATATATTTTTCTCTCAGTTATGGAAAATGTCAATGTAAGACAGCTAATGGTCAGATGCTTCTCAGATTCATCATGTATTAAGTGCTCAAAGCATTCCTTCCTTCATTTAGTTGGCAAATGTTTATTGAGTACTTGCTCTGGGCTCACCAGGCTGACCTAGAACTGGGACACAGTGGTGAAATCTCCTCCTTCATGAAACTTACATTCTGGTAGGGGAGGCATACAGAACAAAGTGAAGTACCTAAAACACACATTTTGTTAGACATTGACAAGCATTAAGGAGACAAAATAAGGCAAAAAGAGGGATATGAAAGGTCAAGGGAAAAGAAGAAATGGTGGCTCTAAACTGTAGTTAGGGCAGCTGGGTGGGCTTCTTTGAAGGTGACTTTTGAGTAGAGGACTGAAGCGAGTGAGGGATTTGCACACGTGGCTCTCTGGGAGATGTGTTCAGCCAGGGTAGGAGGTAAGTGCAGAGGCCCAATCTTCTTTGGCAGCTGTAGTAAGAAATCTCAGCTCAATCCCACCCCAAAGCTGCTACTAGGATTTCCACACAGAAGCAAGCTGGCCAGGAGGACTTGCCAAGTCTGTTGGCATGAAGACTTGAGAAGCCTTCTGAGGGGTGGGGGGTCTCATCACAAGGGAACTTTGAGACTCGGCAGATGAGACAGACTCAGTCCCAGCCTTAGCCCAGGGGAGGGAGACTCTGAGACTGTCATGGTGCCTGTCACTTGGGTTTATCTCCTGGTCTAGCCTCTTCAAATATTTAAGACTGAGTGCTGTGATAAAGGGAGAAGTTTTAAGTAAAGTTATTTTACAAAAACCTGCAAGATATAGGCACAGGGAGGAGGTGGGGGTTCAAGTTTTTCCAGCGTGGCTCAGAGGATGAGGCAAGTCAACCACTCCAGGAATCACTTCTTTGGCCTGGGAAGAGCAGAGGTTGCAGAAGGCTGCCCTTGACAACAGAGATCTGTGTAGGTGGGGTTTTGTATCACAGCTAAGAAGTTTAGATTGTTATCCTAAGGGCCAAGGGGCATGATCAGATTTGCATTTTAGAAAGATTAATCATGCTGCCCAGTGAGAAATGGGTTAGAGGGGGCAAGAAGGGAGGCAGGAAAACGAGGGGATTAATAGGGCAATGTAATGGGGAGATGATGAAGGGTTGAATCCAAGTAGTGGAGCTGTAGGAAAATGTATGGCTCTGAGCCTATGTAGGTGATAGAAATGACAGAACCTGATGAGTGACTCAACATGGCTGGTGGTGTACCAGGCAGAGGAGTGAAGGAAAATACTCAGGTATGCAATGTGAACACTTGGGTAGAAGAGCACTTAGGTAAGCAACGTGAGAGGCATGCATGCATTTGTGTTTTTCCCTGGTGCACATGTGCACGCTCATGCGCGCGCGCGCACGTGTGTGTGTGTATGTTTGTGTGTAAGAGGTTTATCGACTCATCTGTTTTTGGCCATGCTGAATTAGAGGTTCTGTAGGACACCCAGGTGGCAATGTCTCTCAGCCATCTGGTTGTATAGATGTGGGGCTGACTCTCGCTCTCTCTTCAGACCTGCTCTCTCTTTGAGTTTTAGACTTGAATATCCATATGTTGACTAGCCAACACCACTGATAAGTCAGATGAACTCCCAATGTCTCAGGGTGAATATATCACCTCTGCCCTCTATCATTAGGTTCAATCTTCCCCTGGTGGTGGGACCACCAAAATGCCTGGACTTATGTAATAACCTACTTCCGATCCTCTTAATTGCTGTATTTCCAGTGTCTGGTGCAACTGGCAACTGGGCTTCCAGCTGGGTATGCCCCAGAACGTGGAAATGAAAATAAGGTTGCTTCCTAAGAGAGAAACTATAGTCATCACATGGTGGGTCAGAGCTCAGAGCTTAGATAATGTAGTCAATGTAATCTGATTAAAGAAGGATGAAGTATTGGTTAGCAATAAGAGCTCAGAAAAGGAGGAATCAGAAAAGAAAGTGCTGGTAGCATATCTCCAGTAGGGTGGCCCCTGGGGTGCAGAGACTGGCTCACAGACACACTTATCCACCCACCCGAATGGCAGTGTCTTGGTGATGGAGAGGAACGGTGGAAGCTCTTATATCCCAGCCCTCCTGGCCTCAAGTTCATGCAACTCCCTTCTCTGGCTCCCATTCTTTCCTGGTTCACCAAACAACCTCCTAACAATAATTAATTAGGTTTCCCATGCAGGTTTGCCTACCGGGAAAGATACACTCATCAGCAAGCATGATTAATTTGTCTATGTGATAGCACCAATTATCATCATGAATAATTGAACAAGTGCTCTAGCTTATGAATGGGAGGTCTGTGAATCTGTTTGTACATGAATAGGGATCTGAGAGTCAGGGGCATGGCTTGGTGTGGTAACAAATTTAGTGCCTGATAGAGGAATTCTGTTCTACCTTTCCTCCATTATAAAAGCAACCAACGTGTTTATTGTTTTTTTTCTCTTTTCCACTTATGTTTCTAAAATCACTGTAATTCCAAACATCCAAAAATAAAGACCACCAGTTGTCAGAATGTTTCCTTCCAACCTATTTTTTAAGCATACAAAAATAACCAAGCAACAATTTTGTTTCCTCTTTGTCAAAATGCAGCACAGAGCCATAATCTCGAATGACAAAATTCCTGATTAATTGTGTTTTGGCTGTTTCTCCATGAAAAAAAGAAAAAAAAAAGCCTACTGAATTTCAGTAAACGAATACATTTCTACAACCTGACCAAATAAGATTCCTGTTTCCAAGACCTTGCCAAGACTCATGAGCAGGAAAAGTAATCCAATAAATCTTTTATGATAGCCGTGGTAACCTCCAAAAACCATGATTATCCAACTAAATATGCTAGGCATTATCCTTCTAAGTTGAAGTTCATATTCATGTTTCTGCAAAGATATCTATATCTATATATATACACATACACACACATACAATATACACACATTGATGTGTGCACCCTTACATGCACAAGCATGAACGATGATTTTAAAATCCTCTTATTCTTTCTATATTTATTAGCTAGTCTCCTTCTATAAAATTCTCTGTCATCAACTCTTTTGTTACCCTGAAAGATGAATTATACAGGAGAATTAGAATAAATGCTTGGTTCTTTCCTATTATTCATTGAATTTAAAAGTCATAGGTTGATGTTCAGAAGTGCTACGTGCTTAGTAAATGAGAACCAATGTAGTTTGCATGCTTTTGACTTTGTTACAATTTGGCTATCTGACTATGATGTTAAAAAAGTTCCAGAGTCTTACTCTCTTTAAACCAAGATCATAGTCAGAAGCAGGTGGGGGTGGCACCCTGGGGGAAGCTTACCTCATTCTCTGATGAGCTCGCAGAGAGCAGCACCTCCTGCGCATCAAAGAACTCAGATACGGACTCTGACATGGAGAGGCGGCTCTCATTTGCCACTTGCTGTGAAAGAGGGAGACTGACATGGATTTGCTCACCAGCCTACAGAAGAGAGAAGCATATGGTGTAATCATTAGCAGTCCAAAGAGTAGCTATTTGTTCAAATTAGACCATGACATGCTAGCCAGATTTCTAGAGAATTTCACATCATATGTTAAAAGAGTTGTGACCACAAGTAACATTCACTTGCAACTCAGTAATGACAACTGCACAAATTTTCTTCCAATATGTCTAAAGACTATAAGTCATAGTTAAAAGAGAGGTGTTGACACCATGACTTGATTTTAAATCTATGTTTAATTGGTATTAAGTGATAATAAACTGGACCCCTATCGATACCCTGAACTGATTGTGAATACAAGTTCATTCTCATATACATAGGTTTGCCATTACTAGCTATATTCTAACTAGTATATTAAACCTCAAGAAATATTTGTAGAAATGACTTTAGATATTCTCAGAAACCAATGTACAAGACTACTAATTTTCAAGGCAGAACATATAAAAGCAATTTTCAAGTTTGACCATCAATTTTAGACAATGAAACATGACTAGAGTATTAAACCTTATTTCAAACTCTATTTTTTGTTCAGTAAGTGATAAATGTAGGTCTCCATTAAGCTATTTAAATTCTAATAAGAAAAATATGTAAGAGAACTATAAGACATATATTCTCTCTCTCTATGTATATACATATATATATATATATATATATATATATATATATATATATGAGGCTGTCCCAAAAATATCAGCTGTGCAAACTGTTTTAATTATACTGACATTGGCTTGATACTTTCAGAACAGGCCTTGTATATTTTAGTATACATTGCAGGCTAAAGAAAGATTGAGACTGAGATTGTTAACTAAGACTTGAATGACAAAGTCTTAGAAATACTTCTAGATTCTGGGCAGCTGAGTAAGCATTACTGTCATGGGAGATCATTGGACTCCAGCAGGGGAATGGACATATGGTGGGCAACTTGAATCAAAGAGAAGTGGCTTTAGATAGTATTTCTAAGTAGTTAGATGGTAGAACAGCTGCATCTGCAGATTTGTAGTAAAACATGTATTTGGTGCAAATATAACCTAAGTATTAGTGGAAACTTTCACCTTGCTATATGTATCTATATTAGGGCTATTTAAAGTCCTAATATTATTGTTGAAAAGTGTTAATTCTCATGGTGATAAAATAGTAATTTTATAAAAAATTATAAATTAATTATACGAGGTCTGTCCCGAAAGTATTGAGCCACTGTTAATATAATTAAATCAGTGTGCCTGATACTTTTGGGACAGATCTCATACATTTAATTTTAGCCCTAATACTGAATGTTCTCCCATCCTCTTACCATTTCTTCAAAAATTCTTCTGAAAAATGGAATAATAATAGCACCTACCTCAGAGGGTTGCTGGGAGTGTCAAATGAGATAATGACATGGAGAGGGGTTAGCACAACACCTAGCACATAATAAGCATTCACTTGACACATGTTAGCTATTAATTATTATAATAATCAGTAGTAGCTGCAGCAGCACCATTAGTATTAGCTTAGGAAGGTCAGGTGACTCCTTAGAACTTTTAAAATAAAATTTAAGAACAATTTTGTTCAGCATTTCTCAACTAAAAATGTTTTGTTTTAT
The DNA here is from genome assembly GCA_004026585.1 of Noctilio leporinus. Lineage (NCBI taxonomy): Eukaryota > Metazoa > Chordata > Mammalia > Chiroptera > Noctilionidae > Noctilio > Noctilio leporinus. The sequence goes on from PVIW01003669.1 coordinate 82,164, forward strand.
TTTTTTGAAGAATATTTCATGGGCTATTTCATAATATGAACATTTCAAATGAAGGCTGAGACAGACATAGAAAATTCACAAGCTGGAGTTTATATCAACTAACTGTTCAGTGGCATCTGATGAACACTGGATTAGATAAAAATAGACACTGGTCACCAAGAAGAAATGGTATCAAGCTCATGTACACCCTTTACGCCAAAGCACACTGAACTGTCAGCAACACAGATATTTATGCAGGGAATCTTATTAATAGTGAAGGAACTGTATGAAAATAAAAATATGCAGTAGATTTAGACGCTATAAAACAAGTAGTCTACATTTATCAAAAATGAAACTTACCTCATCAGGACTAGGGATAATATTTACACTGACAACCTGATCACAAATAATAGATTCTGAATGTATTCTGCTCAACCGACTCCTTAGGTCAGCATTCTGGTTGAGTGCCTTAAAATAACAAAAACCGCACATGTAACTTCAAGTTAATAGGCAAAGCGTAAAACAGAACAAGCACACAGGTACATTTGAGACAACAAAGACTATGACGTTCATAGCTGTAACTTTTGGAATTATCATAAGCCAGATTGTACTAGTAAAAAGGAGATAAGTGGCTCAGAATTAAGGTTATTCACTTTTTGAAATATAAGACTACTACTTAGTAGGTTAGAGGGTTGGAAGAGTCCATGGATTTAATAAAAATGATTCATGGAATTTTCTGTCCCTTAGGTCAGGCCCATTACATCCAAGCCCCATCTACCACCACATATATATTACATTTTATACCCTTGGATAAAAACTATTAATTCTTTCAATTGGTTTGTTGTAGTTTATAAAGTTTGGGAGCTGTTTCAAAGGCAGATAATTCTATCATAATTATTTGGAAATGGAATGAACAATGGACTGACTTTATATTTTATAGGATTACTTTCTTTTAGTTTGGAAAAAGAAAACAATTGTTATTTTCTTTTTCCCAGAGCACGTAATCAATACAGTGCACCGAACTAACTCAAGTGCAGATCAAAAGGTACCTTCACTGCTCAGCATAGATACCAAGTATAACCAAGAACAGAACACAGAAAGGAAACTAGCTGCAAGTTATCTGGATCTTGCTGCTTTTAGCACCAGTAAAATACCACCTGCTAGAACACGGTTTATTGTGCACAGGATAAAAAGCAGCTGGATACAAGCCTGGCTCCTTACTGGAGCCCTGCGGACAAAGGTGCATGCATCACACTGATGTATGGGGACATGGTCCATGTACTTAAGAGATGTGGCTAACTGGAGTTACCTTAAATTTCAAGGACAAGGCCCAGTGAAAAGCTGGACAGTTTCTTTGTTTTCCATTAAAATAGCAATGGGAAGATGGAAGTTAATGTTTTAAAGTGAAAGATGATAATTGTCAGGACGTTTGCCCCAGGGAATGGGCATTCTGCTTTTCTTCATGCCATCAGTGAATACAGTAAACCACTACATATACAAATGTTGTACCACAATTAAAACACCCAGGACAAACTACAGTGGCTAACTTCACACTTGCACAATACAGTGCATAGTCCTTGTGCAAGGAGCATAGAATTGTCTCTCCTTTTTCCCTAAAAGTCTCAAAAAATTCCTTTTTGAGAAAGAAATTGTTCACTTGCAGTGGTTAGCCTTTATATAACATCTTAGAGCCAGTTTGTAAAATATGTGTAAAATGTAACACAGTTGGTTTGGTGGGCAGTCAAACATTGATGTATTAAAGGCGGATACAGTCTTCACATGCAGATAGCAGAAAATATGTGTCCAGTTTTAGTAAATAAACCATGTGCTTCAAAAGAAGATTCTAATACCTTTACATTCTGCAACAGTGTTCAGGGTCATTTTTCTTGGAGCAAAATCTCAAACATTTGGAATTTTTAAAAATACTGCATTATTCCTGTCCTTTGCAGCTATTACACATCTGCTTATTTACACTTTCATTATTTCTCTGTCCAAAGTATATATTGAAAGTTGTCTTAGTTATTAAAATAATTGCAATCAGGTGTATTTTTCTGTCTTGGAAGTTGGAGGCCTTGTGACAGGCCATTTGATGGTTTTGTTTGCAGAATCACAGGTTCTACCTAAGGAGATTGTACAAACCTCCACTAATGGTCCTACCAGAATGACTGTATCCTCTTTTGCTACTGGAACAGAGTTATTGAAACAGCCCCACAAAAAGTAAAGGGCAAGGTTAAATAATGACTTTCGTCAGGGTGGGAGTATTAAGCACAGGTTTGCCATTTATGATGAAAGTTGTAGAATTGTTTTCTCTGAATATTTATTTTTAAAAAGTTAAATTCTCACTTAAACTCTCATCTTGTTCAATGTTCACTGAATGTGATCCTGCCTACAGATGTGTGTGTGTGTGTGTGTGTGTGCATGTGTTTGAAGGCACACAAGGTAACCTCTAGCCATTAATATCCATAGGGAATTAGCTAAATTTTTCAAAGGAATGTTTCGTTAATAATATATATGCAGTGGTAGAAAACAGTTGTTACATAGCACAAAAACGCATGGAAATAAATGCTTTTCTCACACTGACAACCCCAATGGTAGGAAGTGTGAGCATACAACCCAGCATGCAACAGCCCTTTCTGTGCACCTTCCCGGTGGCTCTTCCTTTTGCCTTGATCATGTGGACTGTTTCTGAAGTTTGCTACAACTACTGAGCTCTGTGGTATAGAGCTCTCAGGCAGTGCTCAGGACCACATTTATTACCTCCCTTCCTGCTCAACTACCTTCTCTGTAATGATATCAATGGAAGCCTTGGGAACATCACGGAATAGAGGTCCTTTTAGTGAAATGATGCTCTTAGTGATAATTAACATAGAAAAGCCCGGGCAATGGCAGAAACAGTGTCAGAAGGCACCCAAGGAATCTGAACAGGGATGAAACAAGGAAAAAGGAGGTAGGCCACCAGCCACTGTGTCAGCCAATGAGCAAGAGAAGCTATGGGGACCTGTTGGCAACAACATTAGACTGCTAGAGGCACACAGGCACCAAGGCTTGGGAACTCTGCCTGGATTCTTCACCAGGCAGGCTCTGTGCTTACACTTATTACTTGCTTTTGTTTGTGAGCTTGGGCTGCACTAAAGACTCTCCACATGGTATGCGCATTCCTCCAACGTGTCATGCCTCATACACATTCCATTCTAATATACCCAAGAAACACACAATTCCTCCCCAATCTACAAAAGAGTTACCATCTTGAAGATCTGAGCAAGAAGCAATTGCCCCAGTCCCCATCTCTCTGGCTACGGATTATCATGCATCCACCCAGGCAGACGGGGGCGAGAATGTGCCTTAGACTGGGTGAGGGTTTGGTGTATACACTTTATTGAATGCAATTGTGGGTTCTGGGGAGGCAACATGGAGGGAAGCCTGAGGGCTGGAGGAGGAAAAACTATCTCAATGCCTTCAAGTTAATATCTTGTTCAGTCCTAAGTGCTATATTAAAAGAGGGACACTAAAAATAGAGTTGGCCAACCAATTGATGGCTCTATCAGTTCATTGTTTCCCACCTTTAATGTCTCCTTATTTGCTTTCAGTCCATGTATTATTTGATGCCAAATCAGATGCTGTTAGTCATTCCTTCTTGACCCCATCAAAAGTCTTTACCCTTGATCACAGTGGTCATCACTATCTACATAGATTCTTCAGCTGCCTCCCCTGGGTGTTCCTCAAAGGATCCTCTTCTTTTTCAACCTGTCCACTATTCATGTTCTCAATGACAGCACCATTGACCATCTTTTATTCTGACTGAAAACACAATTTATTGACATCTATACTTCAGTCACATACTCGGGTATCCGCATCTTTCTCTCCAGCCCAGACCTCTCTGGAGCCCTGATCTACCTATCTAGTTGCCTGTTAGATGCCTCATAGTCACATCAGTTCCCCACAAAAGCTGTTCATTCTTTACCCTTACCCAATCAGGTCCTCTGGCCGTTCCTCTCTTGGGGAAAGACCTGCCACCTACACAGGTATCCAAGTAAAAAAACCTAAAAAGTAGTCTTAAGTCTGTCTCCTTGTCCTTTTCTGATATTTAGTTGAACGCCAAGCCACGCTGACTCTCCCTCGCAGTGTCTTTGAAACCAATCCCCTTCTACCAGCCCCGCCACTTCCCTAGTTCAGGTCTGCATTATCTCAAATATCTTAGTTCCACTGCCATTCCACCCATCCTCCACGCAGTACCAGAGTAATCTTTCTAAAGTACAGAGATAGGCAGTAATATTTCCAATGTCTGAAATTATCACTCATCAGCTAAATTAAGGCCTCCCACCCAGCACTGATAAATCTAAACCCTTTTGTGTTGTCTTTGGGGTGAGTTGATTCCCACCTACATAACTAGCTGCTCCTAGACTAGTTCTTCCTGTTTCCCTATGTTGAATTAACTGCCATTCTCCAGATATCTCTCCAGTGATCTAACCATGGACAGTGATTCTTTTAAGAGTGAACTGATAGTCAACTTAAATGCTCAAGCAAAGGCTATCATGACTGCAAAAGAGAGACTTGCCTCAGCGATGATGGAAGCAACTGTCCAGGGATGGAAGACTGGCCCAATGGAAAGGTATACACATGCAGAGTATGAACATAGCCAAGTGCTGTGCTAATATACTGTTGGAGGCACTGAATTCTCTAGTGGACAGGGTACAACTAACCATCTTTATAGTACCAAAGTATTTTTACATTTTTTGAGAATAAAAGTTGAGCTTTTTGGTTAAAAAATAAATATAACAAAAATAATTTATTGAAGCTCTAGGTCTAGATGTAGATAAATATGATTTGACAAGGGAAGGAAATATTTAACCAAAGGATGGAAAGTTGATATAGTTTGGCTTTGCTTTACTTTTGACATGTTCACATCAGGTTCTTCCCTGTGAGCTGCTGCTGTACTCACGCCTGATTCAAGGCTCCATTCCCGATGACCTGTGGCTCCACTCGCCACTCAGACCCTTTTTGTTCCCTTGAATGACCAGAGCCCTGGAGATCTGCCCCTCCCATGTGTCAATCTGAATGGACCACAGCCAGGTCCACTGAGCTGTTTCCTATAAACACTGCTCATCTCATGAATCAGACCATGAGCTTCCTGGGAACGTGGCCGGGGCTACTCCTATGCTGCTGTTCCACACCTTGCACCATACCTCATATAAAGTCAGTTGAATGAAACACAGTGACTAAAGGAATAAACAAATGAGTAACTTTTAAAATTCTCTTCATCATCATTTCTGACCTTACTTGATGCCCCAACCCAGATCTCCGTTTACTATTCTCTGCCTCACCAACAAGTAAATAAAAGCAAGCAAGAAACAAACAAATGTACTTTTTCCCCTTAGTACAAGCTACATCTGATGGAAACACTGTCGCATTTGGCAGGGCAAGAGTGCATTTTACATTTATAAGGTGACATTTACAATGTGTATCTCACCATTATTTTGATCTTCTGATTCATGATACTTGCAGAATAATGATGTAGAAGGACAATTAACATGGACTCATGTCATGCATTTATATTAACAAATGCATGGCATGAGACTAGTCCAGGGACAACCACTAACGTGCTTACAAATAAAACCATCTGCAGACTGGCCAACAGCTGCTGTTTTTAATGCTCATGCTCCAGAGTCCCTGGGAAGCAGCGTAGGTACCTTAACTGACAGTTTCACCTGAACTGAATGCAGAAAGCATGGCCCAGGTAATAGCACTCAAGAACATGACATTTCACATTGCAAATACACTGACAGTTCAGGTACATAAAACATGGTGAGACAGCTGAAGTCCAGTTTCCTGGAACAGAGGGAAAGTGTTCAAGCAGGAGCTGATCTGCACAGAAACCACTTACCCAGGGTTTGCTTGCTCCTTCACTCTGATCCAAGGCACCAGGAAGTGAATGATATTTTATATGAACACTGAGTTCTCACACAAAATCACATAATAACACTGAGTTCTCACAGAAGTTTTTTAAAGTGCATTTACAGACTAAAGAAAATATTTCAGAATAAGTACTCAGTGTAGAAGAACATAAGCATAGCTTTAAAGGATTTTGATCAAAAATTTCAACTTTGATAGACATAGGGATGTAATTAATATTCCTAAGAGAAATATCATATGTATGAATACTATATAATGAATATATATTGAATAATATATACTATACATATAACATATATTGAAAAATGAAAGTCTAGCTTTAGGGAACATAAATACAAAGGAAATCCTAAGAGTGAAAATCAGAAGTAAAAAAAAGGATAAATTAGTAATTTTCAACAGATTGAAATGCACTGTAAGTGGGAAAAATATTAAGTATGGAAGACTTAGTAGATTCCTGACCATATTTTATCAGTGTAAACCATGTGTAAATGCATGATTCTTTTCATTTAAAACCAGAGACTGCCTTATACATGACCATAGCGAGACATGAAAAGTATTCAATCAGCCAAAATAAGTATATATTTGCAAGTAAGTTTGGTTGATTTTGTCCTTACATTGACATTTTATGGAAGAAAAGTAATGAAATTTAATACTGACACTCAATGTCTTGGGAGACTTAGGGATTACTCTGCCACCTCTATGATGGACTCTCTCTACCCCCACCTGTGCTGCATGGGGTTGGAAATGTGTCAGGAGCAAGAAACACACGTTCTCGTTTACCTGAGACAGTGACTGTCGGAGCCGTGCCATCTGTGCGCTGTGGCCTTTATTGTGATCCTGCTCAGAAACCATCTGCTTAAGCTTCTCCTTCTCTATAGCTATGCTGTTAAACGCAGACTTCAAAAGAGAATGTACTGCATGGGGAGAAAAGTGAGAAACAAAGATCAAATGGGCCCAGGAAGAATGTCCAAAATTATAACCATGTTAGCACTTGAACTCATGCATAAGTGCTTTCTGGAAAGGTGACATGTAATTGATCATAACAGCAATATACAAAACAAATATGGCAATGGTGGTAATGGTAATTGATCAGGGTGAAAGTTTTAGCATTTTAAACCAGACAAGCCAACAAAGACTTGGAGATAGCATAGCAATATTTATAAATTAACCAATAGTTCCTAGAAGAAAAAAGGAAACAACTTTTACCCTGCTTTGGTTGATGAGAACATTTGAACAATTCTGTGTACCATAAAGACACACACAAATCATTAAGAACTGTCCAAAAAATTATTTGCCAAAAGCATGCACCCCAAAATGAGCATTTTGTGAGTCCTACCAACATGAAAGAGGCAGCTGATCTAGAAAGTTCTCAGTAGTTCTTTGAGTTAGGAACCGATTTGGTCTGAAGAACAGTACTTGCATTACTTTCTTAGCCAGGAAAACAAAGTCTGTCCCGAAAATACTGTGCAAATGTCAATATAATTAAAAGTTTACGCTGCCGATACTTTTGGGACAGACCTCGTACCTTGATGTCAGAAGTGCTCCCTTCCCCACTTCTGCATATCAACAACATATACTGGTATAATTGGAGGCAGCCTTTTATTTTAAATTACAAAATGTTGCGTTTCCAACTCCTCTCTTTACAATAACAGAATTTTTGCTATATGCAAGGTCTTCTAAAAAGAGGAATTTCCTTATTTGAGAAAGGTTATTTTTGAATGAAGTGGAAAATTTTAGCATAACACTGGCCTGAATTAAAGGAGTAAAGTGGTGGGATCACCCGAGACTCCCGATCTATTGATTTATGTGCTACATTCTGCCTGTCATCAATTTAGAGGTAATAACTTGATAGGCATAATACATTAATCCCACTGGCAGCTCTCAAAGTGGACTCTCAGCCATTTCAAAATCCGTAATACTTTCTAAAGATCACTCAACAGTCAGCAAAAAGCCCTTTTTCCTAGCATAGTTGAAAAGAAAATATGTTGTTTCAACAGAGGCTTTAAAATTCTGTTGAAACTTGGATTTCTTGAAAGCTCAGGATTACAACCAAAAGCACAAAGCTTTCCTGGGGCTGTCTTCAAATGTATCTATCTCCCTTTAGCAGCTACACGTATGTACTTTAATCGGGCATTTGTTGTCTCATTGTACCTGCTCCTACACCCCTCCCTCAAGATGAGTAAAAGTGACTGGCTTCCCTGGCTGTAAATCAGTGCCATTGTATGAACAAAACAACATTGCTCCATTCTAATGACATAATTAGAATCCAGCTAAGAAATGCAATCAAAATGTACTAGGAGTAAAATAGCCCATGAAAGAGAGTTGGCCTTCCAGAATCTCAACTGAGAAACCTATAGAAAACATGGGGGAGGGGAATGATTTAGCTTAATTGTTTTAGGATTGTGGAATTAAAGAAATACTGACAGCACATCTGGGCTAATGGTCTGAGAATATAAATTTCCATTGACGTCAATGTGTGAGAGGAGAAATGACAAGGGAACAGGCCATGAGTTTAACAGATTTATTTGGCCTGCTGCATAAGCGGGCTGAGACCAGAAAGGCAGCAACGTGTCAGAGCGAACACAGAAAGGCAGGGATAAGGGGGAAGGAGTTGAAGAGACTCTGTTGATGGCTTTGGGGGAGTTGGCCTCGAGAACAGAGAGGCTCATTACAAGAGGGGAGTTCCCAGGCTCTCACCATCAGGCTACAGTACCCTTGAAGGACATAGGCATCTGCCAACAGACCAAGATATCTTTGAAGGACACAGGCCTGACTAGCAGGCCGAGATATCTTAGAAGGGTGCAGGCAGTTACTATCATTAGCAGTTACAGAGGAGGCAGCAGATTTAATGGGATTTGCTAAAATTATACCGCAATTCCCAGAAGGTGTTATGTCTGAGAGCCAACATTCCCAGAGGCGCTCTCAGTGTGTTCCCCTTGTCTTCCTGAGCCACAAGGCTCTTGAGTATTGGGGGTGCAGTGTGTGGGGAGGCTGAGATGTTCCCTTTAACACACATTTGCAAGAATATTTTATAACCTATCACCAGCAGTCCCAGGGAAATAAAAGGGATTAATTCATAGTAAGGCGTTAGTGACAGTGGTCAAAAACAACATAATGTATATCTTTCTCCAAGAGATTATGGATTAAAAAAGAATATCTTTGAAGGTACTAACTTAAGTCAAAAATGAATTTCAGTGGCTAAAATGTTTGTTTATTTATATTTATTTATTTTCAGTGGCTGAAATTTAAATACCATAGCAGTAAGGAGAGGAATTTGAGAACTGAGGTTCTTCTTGGTCAACACATACAGGACCCATCTACTTACATTCTACTATCCTGCCTCTTATTTAGTATATCCTACTCCCTGTGGCTGATGACAGCAGTTAAAGTTACACAACACAGCTTACTTAATTTTAACATTAAAAAAGAGACTCCAAGGTGGGGTTCATTTTTCCTCCCTTCAAATCTGTACTGGCTTGTGAAGCTCTAACCAAGTGGTGTAGCGGGGCTTGGACAGGACCCGTGGCTTCCATTCTGGCCCTCTGCATTCTTTGGAGCCCTGAGCCACCATGAGCAGGGAGAGTCATGTGCGGCCTTCTGTGGCCCAAACGACCCACCCCAGCAGGTGGGTGAAGCCTGCTGGGTCTCTCAGCCCAGCCTCCAGCTAAAGGGCACTGAGTGTGCTCCGTCAAAGCCACATCACCCAGCAGCACTTCACAGAGCTCTGCCTGAATCCCAGACCCACACACTGTGAAGTAAAATCAGCAAGTGCTGTTTAATAAAAAAAGAGAAAGACTTAAACAAGGTCCACTTTTTTTTCCTTGCTAAGGATAATCTACCATTATGTACTAAATGGTAATTAAAAGACACTGAGGGAAAAAAAAAAGCTGAATAGTGGTGCTGGCTAGCCTGCCAGGGATATAACTTTTGGTTTTTTTTCTTCCTTCGCCTCTCCCTACAATGACACTTTCTTTATTCAGTCAAAACAGTAAACCCATGATGAGTGTTGTCCCAAGAAGCAGGAACCATGTCCTGCTGCATTCTGTATATAGAACTCTAACCAGTAAATGAACTATTATGTTTTTTACCATGACCACCTAGATGAGGATAAAAGGGTAAATGGCAACCTTTCATCAAAGAAGAGCACTCCTCTGAAGGGCACATTACATTTGTTGTTACCTTTCTGTGCAATTAAACAAAATTCTTCTTGAAGTTTTGTATAATCTGTAGAACTTTCCAGAGGATCAGCGAGGTGGCTTGGAGGTGCCTGGAACTCAATGTCTGCACAAAGGTTGGGGTTGGAGGAATGCAAGCGGACGGGTGACATGGTGGCACTGAAAGGAACCTGGAAGGAAAGATACAGGTTATTCACAAACAACAGCAAACTGTGCCACATTCTCTTAGCAGAAAAGATCCCTTCCCTTCTTCAAAATAATACAGCCCCCTCTGAGAACAGGCTCGGAAACACTCAGTACTCATTCATCTTGCAGGTGGCTGGGGTGGGAAGAAGTTTCAGTTCCCCTCGTTGGTTTGGGGCTGCTACTGACTCATTCATTGGCGTGTCACCGGTACAGAGATGACTGGAGAATGGCAGAGTGAAGAGGCAAAATCCCAGGTAAGCTTCAGTTTTGAACTTTTAGTTGTAGATATAAAAATTACTGGCAGAAAACACTGAACTGTGGCATGGTTGTCCTCTTCCAGAGTCTGGGTACCCCTGTCTGAGGACTTTATGTTCCCTTCTTTCTGAGCTTACTGAACAGGTGAAATTTCAAGAAACACATACATGGGAAAAGTCACTTGCTCCATATCCATGAGATAAACTATAAATAAGTTTAATAGTAAACATAATGGCTTAAATTTGAAATTGATTTATCAAAATAAACTTGTAAATGAATACACATCATATAAATTACTGTGGTTTACCTTTGTATGTTATATACAACTCTGTTACATATATGAACATGGCTTATTAACTGGCCAATACAAAAAAGCATTAAGTAAAAAAGTCATATTACTATAGATTGTTCCAAATGGCTAGAAGCACTTGCCTGCCCAGGCTGGATCTGGGCAAGGCCTGTGATGAGTGAAAGCAAAGCATCTTGCCCTCTCCTTTTAGAACGCTCCCCCCGACCATTGCAAATGCTGTCAGCCAAACATTCTTGGCAAATGAGAATACCAATTCCTTTTGTAAATCAGATTACCAGTAACCTTCCCTAATTCTTACTGCACAGATGTTCATTCAATTATCCTCGAGAATCAGACTCTCAGACTCCTTTGCAAGCTGAACTTTATATAAATTATAGCGTAATTCACATCCTCTAGCTAACAGGAAATATGCTGTAGAAGGAAGCAACTGATATCCTGTCTGGTGTGTATGTATGTCAGAACCATGCTCTTGTTCTTTTTTGAAATGTGAGATTTCCTGTGGGGTTGGAGAGGGGGAGGTAGAATATGAATGAACATGAACTCGTGCATGGGCATGGTGGACACAGGGGCTACACAGAGTAGTTGGAGGAAACCAAGAAAATCTGACTCAAGCTGTGGTTTATGGATCTGGGTAAGGGTCCTTTGGATGTCACTTTGCCAGGGCAGGAAGTCATATACCTCAAAAGACACCCTAAGGCTTCCTGGGGAAGGAAGTGAGCATGAAGCTTTCCCCTAAATTCAGCTACTCTAAGCATGCTAATGTACATGATCTGAATTATTTGGAATCCAGAGTTATCAAAGTAACTCTTATCTTGTCCTCCATGGGGACCTTGGCTACTCTGGGCTGGGAGATGTCAACAGCTCATTTATCTTATCAAGCTCTGAATTTCTGGCTGCCCATTTTCTCGAGTGGCTTATGCTAGCCAATAAACCATCTGAGGAAATGGAGTCCTTGGGTTTAATACTTTGCTGGAGTCCTGTCCAGGTAACTTTGTGAGAACAATGATTGAGGTCTCTTGGGGATGCTTATAGAGGAGTGGGGTTTATATGGAAGAATATTAAAAGGTAACTACAGAAAATTTCTGGCCTTAATGGTAGTGATGCTGAATCCAGAAGCAGCAGCTGTCCCTGAACCCTCGAGGCGGGACACAGAAAATCCATGGAGGGGTTGGTGGAGATTTGGAGGTCACAGGGAGTGACTATAATAACTTGAGGAACTGCATAGGTCAGGAAGTGTCAGACTGAATGACATGGTTCCCAATACAAAGAGCATTAAGAAAAAGGAATGTGGGTGTTGTGTGGTAGGGAATATAATGGGTTGATGATGAAGGATAGGGGTGCCTTCAACATGCCAAGGACTGGCAAGGCGTTGGAGAGGGGTCTCCCTTCTTGGTGACAGGGAAGTGGCTGTGAGCTGGGGCAGAGGCTGTGATGGGAGGAGTATATGGAACAGGCCCTTTAAATAGAAGAATTCATGAAATGAAATTGAGAATACAAAGTGAGATGTATTAATTTAACTAACTAGATAGCTCTTCAGTCTGGAGACTTAGTTTTCTATTTTTTAAAATATTTTATTTATTATTTTTTAGAGATAGGGGAAAGGAGAAAGGCAGAGTGACATCAGTGTATGGTTGCATTTCACCTGCCTCCAATTATGGACCTGGCTTGCAACCCGTTTATGTGCCCTGGATGGGATTCATAGGCAGGTGCCTTATCCACCATGCTACCAGCCAGGGCAGGACTTAGTTTTTTATTCATCAGCCTCTGTATTATGGGATTAAACAATTTATATGGTAAGTAGGTTCTCTGACAGTGATGGTTGGAGTGGGAGTTGTCTTCAGCACTCCATGTTTGTACTGAGAACCCTTCAGGCCAGGTATGGCCTCTACACCCTGGTCAGGAAAGAAACCCAAGGCTTCTTTGAAATCCCCTGACAGGGAGGAAGCCTGATCCTGGAGCACCCTGGTAACAATAACTACAGTTTGAATGGGGATGTTAGGCAATGTTTTTTTTTCACTTTTGAAATCCTCACCTGAGGACATGCTTATTGATTTTAGAAAGGGAGGTAGGGAGGGGGAGGGAGAGAGAAAGAGAAACAGCAATGCAAGAGAGAAACATTGATTGGTTGCCTCTCATTTGTCCCTGATCCAACTGGGAACTGAACCTGCAATCTAGGTATGTACCCAGACGGGGAATTGAACCCACACACTTTTGGTATATGGGATGATGCTCTGTCCAACTGAGCCATACCAGCCTGGGCAGGAGATGCTCTTAACACCTGTCTATAAGAAGTTAAAAGACAAATGGATTGACAGAGGAGGTACTGGCACTGAAATTTAGCAATGGTAAACATGATTGACAAAGAGAAGACACACTAGCAGGGCTAAGTGTAAATGATTCGTGGGGCCAGTCTGAAAGGTCTTTGGCTGTAATTCTGAGTGATGTGAACAGAGGTCCTTTTGGGGGGTGCCCATCGAGTTGAAACTTTCAGAGCCCATCCACACTGAGGGGCCAGTGTTTCTCTTTTTCCACCCCCTATCCTATGGGGTCTGGCTGATGCTGCAAGTGAACCATTTGGTGGTTAGTGCCGAGGATCAACAAGAATAAATCTCTGAAACATCTCCTTGGATGCACTTTTTTTGGGGGAGCCAGTCTCAGCTGCCCCAGATACCCGAGTGGACAAGAAAAAATGAGTGACTAGGAATCATTTGGAAGAATTTTGGATAAAAAGTATAAAAAGCAGAATAGGATGGGCTCAAAACATGTGGGGTAACTTTAATGTTGAGAAGCAGAAGGACTAGGAGTTAAGGAGAACCACTGTGGTAAAAGACATGGAGCTGAGTCACCCGTCACTGAGACACAGGTGAAGGGGCTAAAGGGGACAGCTGAGGACTGCCATGTTCTGGCTTGCAGCTCAAGTTTTAAATCCTAGAGAGTTTACAGTAACTTTTTTCCCCAGTTATTTCTGAATTCATTGCTAAATGGGGCCAGTAAGTTTTCCTATTCGATGTATCTAAGTTATTCTTAACATCTATGGTCACAACGACCCTGGGAGCTGGCATTAATACTTTCCTCTTTCAAAAGGTTTTTCTAATACTTTTCTCTTTTAAAAGGCTTTTCTATTCTATCCTGAATTAATAAAAATATAAACCCATTTGATTACTTTCTAATCTCAGTTTCATTATATTCACTGTATGTATCTGCAGTTAAAAAATGACCACAGTAGAAACATTTACTTTCTTACATGCCATCTTAGAAGTACATTATTTAAGGAATATTATTAATATTTGCCTTTCCATGCTGAGAAAACTGTTCTCTAATAATCACTTGATTTCTTAATTTTATAAAGGAAAGATTACACTTAAGAAGTCTTTAACTGATTATACATATACCTATTGTTAGGACCTATTATCATGTAGGTGTTAAATACATTCAATGCATAAGATACATATTCACCATGACATCTATTTCAATAATATGTTTGTTCTAATATTTAGAAAATGTGAGTTTAATAAGACTCAGTCCCCTAATAAATTCCAAGTCGCAGGTTCAGTTCATACTCAAAAGCAATTTTATTTCTCAAATAATCCAGCTAAGCATCTAGATAAAATGCTATAGTTAGTGGCTAATCATAAGTAGAAAACCAATCCTCATACCAGTATCCATTCTCTGATAATACAATCAAACCTTTTCATATTTTTTAGCAATTCTAATCTTAAAATAGACTCCCCACTAGTAAGAATAAAACTATTATTAATCCAAGAAATATTATCCAATATGCAAAAAAACTAACATCCATGATTGTTATGCACTCAGTACTTTATTTTAAGAAGTTGATAGGATGTCCTAATTAAACAAATATTATGGTTTACTTTTATCCAGCAATGGGTTCTGGTATTACATGTTCTACTTCATGTTCCATATGGACAGTCCTAAACACCTTCTACTCAATTTTAAATTTGTTGTTTGCCTTAGCTACCTCAATACTTCCTCTAACCTCCTAACATCCATTCTATTTTCTCTTTAAAAGCAAAGCCAAACAAACCTCTAGATAGGGATTAAACATCATGTAATTTTGTGGCTTTTCTGTTTTCCACATTCTGCTTTCTGATATTCAGCTCAATATTTACTCCAGAAAACATTTTTCCCTTGCTAAGTGTAACTTGTGTAGTCATTTAGAGATGACATCAAAATTCACCTTTTCTTACCCTCTCATTTCTTTATTCTCACTTCCTGTTCAAATAATCACACTGCTACAAAAAGAAGCACAATGTATGTAGTAACATGACTTTTCTTAGAAAAACAGAAATCAGTTAGCAAAAGGTTCCAATATCAGTATGGCAAACAAACAAAAAATAACAATATGTAAGGAAATCCCACACCACAAGGACCTGTGCTGTTTCGCAACCTTAAGTTGAAATGACTTCTTTTTCTGACAGCGGATGCAGAGAACTGGACGATATTATAGTTTTCCAACGCAAACACCAACATCCATGTCAACTCCTGCCATGCAAAGGCAGCCAGAAAACATGCTAAAGCTCTGCCAACCCAGGAGTGGGCCACAGTTGACACTGTCACACGTCAGTGGGCACCACTGAAACAGGAGTCTGACACGCGTACATGGTTTCTCATTGTTATTGAATGCCCACTTGAGATGGAAATCCACTCACTGTTGTAGCCACTGCTGCCGCTAGCCTCTGCCGGCGCCGAGTTGTGCTGAACTGGCCCTTCACAGATGGCCCTTCCTGACAGTGAATGAGAGAAGAGGAGGGAGGGAAAAACACGGATGAGGCAGAGAGGGGGCAGGATATGGGAGGACAAGAGAAAATCAGACAAGGGAGAGGGAGAGTTTTTAACTCAGGTTGACTTTTCCTAAGTCTTAGCATTGCAAAAAGTGCTAAGGGGCCGGGCATTCCGGCAGTGAGAAAAGTCCATCCTTCTCACTGCAAAATGCCCGAACACATACATCTATTTGCTAAACAAAACTCCCGCCCCAAAAGGGGATGGAAAGGTATGAACTGAAGAATAAGCTTGGGATTTCAAGGTAAAATAAAAATACATTTACCTACTGTTTTATTCATGCAGTGTCATGCTCTATGAAGTCAAAAAGCACTCAATAAATGGAAGCAAATAAAAAAGTAAGTTCAGGAAAAAGTGATTAAATAATGTGCAAACATGAAAATGAACAGGCTGTAATAAGAGCTTCCTGTTGGCCGGGAGAATTTTTTGGTTTCTTGATAGGAGAGGAAAAAGATAGCAGGAATCTTCAACTCCCCATTTATTCCCTTCCTATGAAGCTCTCTGGGATTCAACATTAGGAATGGTGTTAAAATTTTCAGGTTGAATACTTCCCAGAGGATCCCTGTAGCATAAGGAAAAAAAACCTACAAAAATCAATGCTTACACAAATCAACTATGAAACCTGAAAACATAGGTTTCATTCAGCAATGTGCTCCTGTGCATAAACCAGTAGAAGAATTCCTGAGCTTTCCCTCTTTCTTTTCTCTTCTTGGTGGACAGTATCAAATAATAATGGCATTGCCTTCTAACTAGGCAACTCTTCCTCCATTTGACAGATCAAGGTTGTGAGCAATAATTTCAATTCCAACTGAGGTGTACTTCAAGTCATTAAACAGTCCAGGGAGAGAAAAAATAGCAAGACTGCTTTAGTCTTTTTGGAACAACAGAAACATATTTTAAATTCTTATTTCTCTAATTCTCTTTATATTTGCCAAATTACTATCACATTTCTCTTCCATCTTCTTAAATCTTCTGCATATGTATATATTTATTATATGCATATATGCATATAATTTGCTTTCCACCAAAAAATCATTTCTGTATAAAACACCTGTACATTTCATACATTAACAAAGAATTTGTTTTGAGCCTACTGTAATTTGAGCATCTGTGAGAGCTAGGACAGCTAGGTCATTTATTTGCTCCTCCACACTTCTACTATTCCTCATTCTCTCCAACAACTAGGAATCTAGTACTTAATTCATGCCTTCAGCATCACTCTCTTTTACAGTAACCCTTAAAAAATCATCCCGTACTTGCCTTCCTCTATAGCATTTAAAATACAGCCCAACTGTTATGGTATAGTGATGATATTGAGATTTTTTTTTGGAACCAGAAAATTTAAAGTTTGGAAGACAGGAAGTCCTTTTTCTAAAAGGCAATCTCCACAGAGCCTTCTAGGACAAATGCTGCCTTCAGTGAGTTACACAGTGGATTTCCGAGGTTAGCTTCCCAATGGCTTCTATTGGCCAGATGGTCATAACCTTCCCATTCAACTCAATAGCACAGTCTAACCTATGCAAGAATAAGCAATCCAACGCCCATTACAACAGGTTCATTTTTAATCTCCTGGGGTCAACTTTTTAAATGATCTGTTTTATAATTATTTCAAAATGAAATCTGCTCCAAAAGGCTGAATGCAAATTTCAGTGAAAACACCAGTAACACCAACAACAGCAGTAAAAATAACTACCACCACCATCACCAGACAGTCTAGGTTCATTCCCAAAGGCTGGTGCATTAAAAGTTACAAACAACAGTGGGATGAAAAACAAGCCACTCACTACAAAGCCTCTTGAGTTGGCTGCAACAAGGGCCATCTGAGAAAGTGGCTCAAGTAGTGAGAGGATTATGGGCTCAAAAAACAAGTACATGGGACCATCAGATGGAATTCCCATGGTCAAGGAACATGTGAAACAGGAATTTTACCTGTAGGCAAAATACTGATGAGTAATGGCATTTATATTGGTTACAATTATTCCTGGCTGATTTTCTGGTTCCCTAGTGAAAGGAACCCTGGAAGGCCTCCTGGTTTGGGTGAGCAGAAAAGGTCTAGGGATGGAACCAAATTCTGTAGCATTCTGCCACCATAACTTTATTTTTACCAGTCAGTCCACGTGGACCTGGGGTTTTGCTGGAAATGATTAATAGCTTACTGCTAGCCCCAGGTTCAACTGGAGGTGCAACTAAATCTCTTACTTTTGAAAGTTTACAGTTTTTAAATTTTTAAAAAAATGCTGGTATGAGCTGATTTCAAGTTCCCTCAAAAATAATTAAACCAAAATCATAAGGGCCATTTTGCTCCTCTTTTGGCAAAACAAAAACAAAGCAAAATAGCACAGATAAAAACTGAAATACAAATAAGCCACCTAAAAATGTTGCACAAGTATGACTAAAGAATATTTTTCTGCTTTTTGAATAATTTCTTCTGATGACTTAAAAACCTTTATCAACCTTTTGCACATTGAAAGGCATGGCCTTGACTACCTGGGTTATTCAGAGTGGCACTGGATTTCCTTCAGAAAAATTGAGTGACGTGGGGACTATGGTGGCCTTGTGGCCTCAATGGGTGGCCAGGGCCTTGCACTCAGGCTCCCCAAGAACCAATTTATTCAAGACAACAGCCATGAATGGGAATCTTTTCAATGGCAAAACTTATTGAAACAACATTGAAATAATACCTAATTGCAAATATATATATATATGTGTTCATATAATGTTAGCCTTTTCCAATGATGTTTTTATAATGATTCTTTTTCCTAGCTATAATAACCATAGATACCATGCCTTAAATTAAATAAACAACAACAACGACAACCAAAAACAGCCACAAAACTAGACAATCATGTGCCCAAAACAAATGAAAATGCCAAAAGCAATTTTAGATAATTTTCTTGTGAAGTCATTTGGACATTTGTGTCTACAGCATTAATTTTCTGAATAGAGGGGAAAACATACAAAAACATTCTGAACAAAGGAACACAAAAAACTGTGTTCATAGAATGTGCAAATTCTAAATAAGCCATGAATTTTTAGTGCTTATGAAAATTTATTTTCGAATACACCAGATTAGTAAGCAAAGCAACAGAGTTTGTTATTCATACAAAAAGGTTATCAATACAGTCAGAATTAAAGAAGAATTACTGTTATTTATTGAGAAGACATTGAAGAACTCTGAAAAGTGGTTCCCTTTACCTTTGTATTAGAATATGAATTGATCTATAGTGCAATAAAAAGAAAAGCAAAGTCATAAGTATAATTTTCATTGTGCAGGCCAAGAGTCCTTTATAATGCATAGCTAGGATGGGAGAAATACAAATTCTAATTTAAAGATCTAAAAGTAATATGATTTATGACATAAGAGGTTTTAGGCATTTACCATATTTAGTATCATTGCAATAAAGTAGCAAAATGGGATCTTATTTAAAACTTTTTAATTACTCATTTCAAATAAGTAACTTATTAAAAATAAATTTCAAGTAAATTTATCATAAGCCATTAAGACTTCAGCTCAAATTTTAAAAGTGATTGTTGATGGACAAATAATATCTATTTTTGTAGACTCATGATATTTTAGAGTTGAAAGGGAATTCAAAAATCATTAAGTTAACTCCTTTACTTTACCCAGGAGCAAATAAAAATCCAGAAAATTTCAGAGAAATACATGAAATGATACTGCCAGGAAATCACACTGATTAGGCTAGATCTTAGGTTTGTTGATTTCCAAACTATTGCAGTCCTCACTCTTTTATTAACAGATGGAAATCTGAACAAAGCTGATTCTTTTAAGATCTAATATATAAAAATGAGTACTCACTACAGCCCACTGGATCTTTAGTTGATATTTTTAAGGTGACCTTTTTATTAAATCTATTTTAATGGTTCTAAGGCCATAACTGAGAACAGAAATGCCAGTTTGCAGCCATATTAAGTAATTTTTACCTTTATTTAATTAAAAAAAAAATTTAGATCAGAGTAAAGAGAATAGATTTCCCTCTATTTTAGATAATGTAACTCAGTCTGAAAAGCACTGGCTTTTAAGCAGTTAGGCTGCTGTAAACTTTTTCACTTTCATGAACTGATATATGTATAGAGATGATAAAAGTATGCAAAAATATGAATGAAGGAAAAGTAAAGTCTGTACCTGCAGCTGTATTTTTGTATCTTTGCTGACGCTTTTTGTTCTCCATCTTCTCGTGACCCGCTTGTCTTTCTTTGAAATATCTACACAGTTAGCCTATATTACACAAACAGTTAAAAGCAGCAATGTGTTAAGTTCACACAGACAACACAGCCATAGACAAAGAGAGCATAGCAAATTAGTTCAGACTCATTGTTAGGCACCTAAAGCAAACCAGGTAGGAGAGAAAGGCATTATTTGATACACAGTGGGAATTAAAAGCAAAGGCAAGAACTTAATCATAAAATATATTGTTCTGCTATACAAAATGAAAGCAGGATTTGAGATCTTTAGGATTTTTTCCTACATGAGAAGATGGTAATAATTCTGAGAGCATCTAAGTTATATCTTCAAAGCTATTACTTCTAATGTACTACAAATATGGAAGTCTGATTCAGATTTTCATTTCTTCTAGTTTGTATTTTAATGCAAAACATTTCAAATTATACAGCTTAACTCTATGGCACCAAGATTCAAAACTATGAAGAATAATTCCAGAATAGAAACTAATCTGTATTGTAGATATTTCCCTTTAAAGATTACCTCCTTAAATATTCATAACACAATCCAGTAAAAATTCTGAGTTAACATCTTAAGGTTATTATTATTATTTTTTGTACCAGTAGCAGTACTGTGTTTACCTGCATGTCAGTAAAGTTAGGTGCTGACTGAGTTCTCTGAAGAATTTCCAAATTTTGCAGGAGTTTGCTAAGTTCCACAAGGTTTGACTGGCAGTGTGCAAGGTCTAATAAAATCAGAAATAAAATTATGTTAGAACTGAGCAGGGAGTGGTAGTGATGGTAATAAAAGAGAGCCAATCCAAATGATGGCAAATATAATTAGGCAGACCCACGTTTATATATAATGGGGATACTGGCAAATGAAAAAGCAAAACAGACCCTTCTCTGCTTTAGAACCATTAAACCACATATTACTGTCTGATAACTTCAAAGTGCACTTTTGCAAATTAACAGCTATTAGTGTAGAGAACCACTAAAATCTCAGTCAGATTGTGTGTGCGCTCACTTTCCTGCTCATGTAGCCTTGGTCACATAAAAGCACACTCTAGGGAACTTCAGCAGACGTATGGTTTTACTGTTAAGAACCTGTCTACCTGCTCCTAAAATACTTTACAAGGTAGTTACTTGAAATTTGGGTGGAGTCAAAGTTATGTTCAGAAAAATAAGATGGAATACAGAGTCAGAGGAAAAAAATTATCTATAATTTATCTATAATTTAATAATGTGGCAATGCATGATTTCTTTAAAATCTATTAAAGATATCATATTAAACAAAACCAAAGGTTCTCAAAGTGTGTTTCCTGGTCCCACAAGCTCAGTATTACTTGGGCATGAAACTCATTCTGTTTGAATTGCTAGGAATGAAAAAAAAAAAAGAGAGAGATTTTCAATTTAATTTTTAGCTTTTAGTTACATTTGAACAAAAATTTAAAGATCTGCATATTACTATATTATAAAAATTTGACTTTTAGTACATGAAGTTAAATACAGTCAAGAATATTGAGTTATTAGTATTTACTCAATTAGTAAATAAATATTTAGAATGTGGCTCTCAGTTATGTGATGACTTTTGCATGTGCACTGCTTATGAAGAGATGCAATGAAAAAATTATAAAGTGATTGTTCTTTTTTTACGTATATTTGAATGATTTTGCTATTACAGTTGTCCCAATCCCCACCCCCCACCTCCCTCCCTCGGTACCCCCTTTCCTCCAGCAATTGGCTTCTCCATTTTCTTTATTATTTTTAACATCCCCCTGTCTATTTTGTTCCTACCAATTATGTTTCTTAATCCCTGTACCATTTCCCTATTCCCTCCTTTCCCCTCCCAGCTGTTAACCCTCCAAGTTATCCATAGCTAGGATTCTGTTCCTGTTCTGTTTGTTTGCTTACTTGTGTATTTTTTTTTGTTTTTTGTTTTTTTTTTAGGTTCAGTTGTTTATAGTTATGAATTTGTTGCCTTTTTAATGGGCATAGTTTTGATCTTCTTTTTCTTAAATAAGTCCCTTAAACATTTCATGTAATAATGGCTTGGTGATGATGAACTCCTTTAGCTTTACTTTGTTGGGGAAGCACTTTATCTGCCTTTCCATTCTAAATGACAGCTTTGGCCTATGCAGAAAAGGCACCTGTAAATTGTATGGGAACTAGCCTTTGGTAATTGCCTGGGTGGGACAACCCGCTTCACTACTTTGTGGCTGTGTGGCGAGGAAAGGGACAATGCTGTTGCCTGGATTCTAGAGGTTTGCTCACAGCTTGCCCTGTGTCCAGTCACTTCATCCCCTTCCTGTATGTGATTGGTGTCCTTCCAGCTGCTGCCACGGTGGTAAATCCTGAAGTGCGTGAGTTTGCGCACATTCTAAAGCCATGCTGGCCCTTTAAGTGGCAAAAATCCGGCATTTACACTTTTTCAACTCCTACTGGCTTTTACAGCAGGAGGTGATGGGAGCCTATCTCCCTGGTGCTGGAACCCTGGGCTGTGCGGCCTTGCCTGGGGCTGGGATCACAGGCTCCCAAGGTATCCCTCCCATCCACGCCCCCAAAGCCACTGCCTCCTTTCCCCTCTGAACATCCTTGAGTCTCCATCCCTCCTACCCATCTAGTTGAATGTGGCCTCTCTAAACCCTTGGTGTGGGACTTCCCACACAGCTGTTTTCTGATGGTTCTGGTTGTTACTAGTTTTGAGATTTGGTTGTAATTCTTCCTATGGTTGCGCAAGGAGGCAAAGTGTGTCCACCTGTGCTTCCATCTTGATCAGAATCTAAAGTGATTCTTATTTTTGTGGAAATTAAGTGAAAATTTCACTTCTATTATCTTGGTTTCTCATTCAATCTCAAAGATATAAACTGTTACAAATATGGTACAAGCAGCAACATATTGCTGCTAAATCTGCAATATTATTAGGTAAGGATTAGCTGGATCAAATAACAAAAGTAGTTATATTTGATGGACTTATTTTTGTGGCTATAAAATAAAATGGAGAGATAAGTACTGTGAGAATCTTTATAGAGGACTGTGAACACTCTTCATGGAGAGAAATTCACTGGAGGCCAGGTCAAACCTTGGTTCCTCCTCTTAGCAGCACCTGCCTCAGGAGGGAGGCCAGGGGGCTGTTTCAGTGTTGCTGTTGTTTCTTCAGGGAGCCTTGGGCCATCAGTGGCCTTAAATCCCTTCAGAGGTAACCACCCAATGGAGGTGGGAGGAAGAGGATATGGGGAAGGCCAGTACTCTTCCACTGCTCCCAACCCCACCCCCTTTCAGGGGAGGCAGCACCGTTAAATGCCCCTTCTTCCCTTTGTAGAAAACAAAGTCAAGTGGCTCTGAAAGGGGGAAAATACAGAAGATGCAAGGGAAGATGTGAAGGAGAAAAGCAGTGTGTAGAAGGAAGAGGTTAAAAAGAGGAGAAAGAAGATGGCTGCAAGGGACCTTCAAAATCTAGATATGGGTTTAAAACCCTTTCTAACAGAATGGAAAGAGAACTATGTAATGAACTCAATTCAAGGCAAAGGACCCAAAACTTGTTGATTTAGGAGACATTGATTTACTTACAATTTTTGGTTTCAGTTTCCTTTCCTGTTAAGTGTTGATAGTAATATTTACTTCTTTTACCTTCCTAACTTAGAGTGGCAACTGAGATGGTAGGTGAGAAAATTCTGTGAAAACTAGAAGTGATCTTTAAGGAGTATTGATCACACTAAGTTTAATCATACTGCTAGGACCTTAACTTAGGATAAGATGCACCATCCCTCAGCATGTTTATCATGGAATCTTTGGCAGGATTTCGAATGTCTGGCTGTATATTAGGATTATGAAGATTTGCCCAAGATGATAAAAATACCTTTAAAAATAATCTCTAGAATGTCATTAAACTGAGATTAATGCTAAACTTAGAATTTGGGAAAGTTAAAATTATGCCGAGAAAGGACTACTAAGACTGTTTATAACACCGAGAAATTAAAAACCTAACTCTCGAGCAGTTTACTTATTTTCTCATCATGCCCTACCTTGTTCTAAAAAAAACAAGCAAAAAACCAAAACAACATGTCCTAAACTATGGAATGGTTAAGTTAAATTAAGGTCTAGCCAAAGCCACCCATTTATTATTTCATTTTGGTACCATTGATTGGGGGAACGCTATGCACCCAACAAAGGTCAAAGCACAGGAAATAGAGCAGCCAAGCAAAATTCATAAATTTTACATTTTGGTAAGAAAATAAATGTGCTCAAAAACCAATTTCTATGTTGAACTATTATGCACTCATCTTTAACAAAAGCATGTAACTGGTATATAAAGATGGCATATAGACTATTAATGTGACATTGTGCTTGTATGGAAAATAATGCTAAAAGCCAAGCAATTCCTGTACAGACTTGAGAAGATCTGGATTGTCATAAGTCCAGATTTCTGAATAGCTAGTCACTTTCAGTATTACAACTATAGATCAAATATGGTACGGATTAGAGAAGATGTTACATGATAAACTTCTGAAATGCAACCAACTTCCATGTTGGGGATTCTATGAAATAATCAGTACGACCAAAAAGAAAGTGCTGCGGTGGTTCAGGAAAGGGGGAGTTATTGTGGTGTGAAGTCATCAGAGCAGACTTAAAAGAGAGTGGAATTAAAAAAAAAATTTTTAAATATGGAATGCTCACAAATTTGGGTGTCATCCTTGTGCACAGGCCATGCTAATCTTCTCTGTATTGTTTCAATTTTAGCATATGTGCTGCCGAAGTGAGCACAAGAGTGGAATCATTTTAAGATTTGAAGAAACACATGGAGGATCAATGAAAATAATTCAATAAAATACAAAAGTGAAGGGCTGAGTGGGCACTGAGGGTTGGAAAGAACAACCTTTGGAAAGGCACAGATGTGTGAATATGCAAGTGTGTTCAAATAGCAAATAAATTTAGCTGGGCCAACACTGAAAGGGCAGGTAGGGTGAGAAAGCTGAAAGCTGAATATTAAATGCTGGGCAAAAGAGTTTGGACTAAAGCCCCAGTGTCCATGGAGAACCCCTTGAAGGGAGATTTGCAGAAAAGCTATTTTAAGAGACATCAGTCATGAGGGAACGTGATGTAGTGGATAAAGAATTGGCTTTGGGGTAAGTCAAACATGGACTGGCTGAAGTCCCAACCTCTCTACCAGGGACGCTTGAGCAACTCCTTAACTTCCATGCATTTCATGTTCATCTGCAAAATAGGGATGGTAGCAACACCTACGCCTCACTGCCGAGTGCAGTGGAATAATGCCTGCTAGGTGCTACACAGAGCTACAGACTTATTCAGCATCACTCATTTCCCATGATCTTCTGGGAGATGGTGCAGCAGAGCGCAGGACTGAGGGCGAGAGTACCAGTCAGGAGGCTGTGTGACTGTGCAAAGACTGGGCGAACGTCGTGGGCCTGAGTTAGGAAAGCAAAAATGGAATTTGAGGGAACTGTAGATAAAGGGGAAAGGAGGGGGAGGTGCTTTCAAGGAAATAACAGAACTCAGTCTCAGCTGGATGAACAGGTGGGAGGGTCAAAGATGACACTAAGGTTTCAGGGGTGGGTATGATGGCATCCCTGACAGACTTAGGAGAGTTCAGGAATTGGGACCATTTTCGGGCAGAGACAGAGCGTGGTTTCAGACAGGCTGAGGAGAGGTAAGACAGAGCAGACAGAAAGTGCCAATAGCAAGGGAGGCAGTGGGGATACAGCAATGGCTGATAGAGAGCCCTGAGATTTGAAGATGGTCAGCCCGTTCAAGAAGATTATGGTGCAGTGACTATGAGCATCGGCTCTGGAGCTAGGCTGCTTGAGGTCAGCTCCCACCTCCACTGTTCCTGGTTGTGTGAACTGGGTGTGAACAGTGAGCGAGCTCCTCTGTGCCCATGCATTCTCATTGGTATACTGGAATACCAGTAGAGTACTGTTTGTTACAGAGGAAATGCCCAACCACCATTAGTGGCTGCCACCTCCACCAGTGCCACTGCCACCATTATCATCATCAAAATAGAGATTTCAAGTGAGATTATGAGCATACCTGCCATCTCCAAAGCACAGAGCATAGTTATCAGAATTAAGGTGGCCTGGATCAGCCCTCTAGATCCTTCAAGTAGTAACATAGACCAGTTAACTTGACCTCTCTGAGCTTTGGATTCCCTATTTATAATAATCCTCGCTTGTTACTATTGTGAAAATTTACAGAAACCACATATAGGGGTGGGCAAAAGTAGGCTGTTAATCATAATAAACAACAAAATAATTAATAAGTAATAGAAGAATGAACTCTTTTGTGTACTCAAAACAGTAAACCTTGTTTTGCCTACCCTGTATGCAAAGTGCTTAGCTCAGCGCCCAATGGAATGCAGTTGCCCTTATTGACGTAGAAAGCAGATGACTGAACCCTGATCATCCCCACAGCTAAGGCTGGCCAGAGGAGAATGCCAATGAAGCAGAGGCAAAGCAGTCAGAGAAAAGAACTTCTTGAGGCCAAAAGGAGGAGGCTCATTAGAGAAGGTCCTACAGGGCAGGTTGGGAGGATGAGGCCTGAGAATACAGCAGAAATCAGAGGGCCTCCTGCTACCAAAAGTGCCTCTTCCACAGAGCAAAAAAGACAGAAGTCAAATTAGGGGAGAGAATACAGAGTCCATGGGCAGAGGGCAGGAATGAGTGACATGGGAAAACCAGGCTGCTCCCAAGAGAGGATGTAGTAATTACTACACTAAATCCTGCAGGAGAACAGAATCACAGGATGAGGATGCAGGTCGAGCAGTCAGGATGGGGAGAAGGAGGCTCACCCCGACTGCACAGTGGGCACAGGGATGGGCCCCGGCCTGTTGTGGGGCAGCCTACAGGAGGTAGACGCATCCCACCAATCAGGCGCTTCTTGGCCTCAAGGCCAATGTCTATGAGTTTCAGTCAGAATAGACTGTCTCAGGGGGATGGTCTCAATGTTTTCAGCAGTGCAGGTGGTCAGGTTAAATGCCATGGGCTTACGTGAGGCGGCAGAAATTAGAGGAGAGGCTGAAATGTCTAGAACTGCTGCTGCGGTCCTGCAGGATTCTAGGAAGGTGAATTTCGGCTTCTTTCCCCAACCCAAAGCTAATAATGTCAGAATAATGCCTGTGTGTTTCGTGAATATACTCAAGTAAAAGCCTTTTGATGGAGTGTCAGCTGGACATGCTTTATGAATACAAAATCCCTCTCAAACATCCTATTCTCACATATTAAATTTGGGATATTTAGAAGGCTAATAAAAATGCTGCAGACTTTGAGTTCACACATGTGTACAACAACAACAAAAAGGGTTTTTTGTTTTTGTTTTTTTTCTTTTTCAGTAGGGAGACCAGCACAGATTGCCAAGTTTCAATTTTTCTAAGTGAAGACATAAAAAAAATTAATCTAACATCTACTTTCACCATAATTTTATAAAAGAGAAAAATTAATATGAAGGCAGTTAGGCCCAACATCATCTCTAAATAGTTTAAAAAATGAAATCAATTTAGTTTTATTCCATATTTCCTATGTTGTCCCTGTTTTTCTCATTTGTGGAGGCCAAATGAACACTGTCTTGTGGACTGGAAAAGGTCGGTGGATCCAGTTTGGACCTGCATGCTCAGGCTAATTACAAGAAGGAGAAAGTTTCTGGAGACTAAGAGGGTTAGAGATGGCAGAGTGAGGGAATCATGTATTAGTTCAGAGTATTTAATAACTGGTCCACATGGAACACCTCTAACAGGTAACTGTGGATATAAGATACAATACAATTTTGCCACTTACTGCAAGTAATGCAAAGCAATGCATGGGTGATGTACAGTGATGGGGCAGAGGGTCAAGGGGTGAGGGCGGAGGGCACCCCTGAAGCAGCACTCCCCCAGGGGCCAGGAAGAAGGGAGGCCAATGAAGACAGCAGGAACTGGCAATGAGATGGAATGAGAAGGCTGAAGCAGATGGACGTCAGGTAAGGACAAAATCAGACTCAGTAGTTGTGAGGGTCTGAAACTAACAGGTAAGAACTCCCAGTCATGGGAAGGAGAAGGGTCTGGTGTATAAAAATAAGAAAATAAGAGTCAAGGCCATCAAGGAGGTTGGGGAGATGAAAGGTACAGTACCCACAGTTCACTTCTCTGTTTCTGTTTCTTGACTTAGTCTGCAAGCCCGCACTAGGCAGGAACTGACCTTCTGCACACCTGTCCATCTCCTCTGAGTCCTGTAACCAGGCTGCCACTTTCCTCTGGCCAGTCGTGCAGGTAGCGGGGAGGCTGCTGCTGCTGGGTAATGGGGACTGCCACGGACAGCTGTTCGGTTGCACCTACAATAGCCAAAAAGAAATGCAGTTAAGCAGAAATGGCATATTGAAGTGGCTTAAAAATACATGTCACTTCAAGCAACCAATATTCTTAAAGCAACATTAAAAAAGAAAGGAAGAAAAGACACAATCAAAATATGGAAGCAGCCTCTTGGCTAAATGTATGTGCTCAGTGAAGCCAAAATTCATAAACACTGATAACACTCTCGTTAAGTTGCTATCTCCATTACACAAGGAAGGGGACAACATTCAAGCATATCATATCTCATACAAGGGCCTGCCAACTCAAATTCCCAATAATTATAAATTACTCAGGAAATTGTGGTTGAGACAGTGTGCTTACTGTGGACTCTCCTCTGTACCCTCACGCTCAGCTCGTGGGCTCAATAGCCTCGTGATTCCTTAATACTGTACCTTATCCACCAGCAAGTAAACTTGCAAATGTTTTGAAAGCATATGCAAAATTATAGTTTATAAAAAAAGGCAGTCTTAGCAAGATATTATTTAAAGCTGATAGACTTTCCAGTGAGGACTTTTATGCGAAGTAAATTCAAGTTGTATGAACTATACAGATATTGAAGTGAATATAGCAAACGCTCAGTTAAAAGAAAAAAAGCAGAAACTTCTTTTCCCAAAAAGCTAACACAACTTTAAACTTCTGTATTTGACTTTAATATTCAATTACAACTGGTCGTGTCCCTTCTAAGTCATTATGAAGTGAATGAAGTGCATACTTAGCAAAGCCGGAGTCATTTATTACCCACACAGGGCTACAACCCAATTACCATTCAGGAGTCTCATAATGTGATACTTAGAATGCAAGCAAAGTGATAAAAATCTCTTCTCAGACTTTATTGCTTTTTGATAAATGTATTGGGAATTTTTCACTGAGTTAGATCTTAGAGTGTGTCACTTGTAACTGTAGCTCTATGAAAATCACGGTTGAAGAGCTTTCTTATTCCAAGGCCAACAGTGGGGAGGATCTGGTTTTAGCTCTTCATTCCAGATATCACCCAAGTTATTTAATAAATAACAAAAGGGATGGAAATAATATAACTTTTACCAAAGATGCAGGCAGAAGCTGAAATGATCAAAGGATTAAAAATTTATATTTTTAAAATGTCTATCTGGGATAGATTTCTTGTTTAATTTGGACTAACACTAGGATTTATTCTATTCTATGGTGAGAAGGCAGAAAGAAGGCAGGAAGAAGGCAGGGAGCCCAGAGAAATCTTGATCATCTTGTGTTGGGTCATTCAGTAAGTACCTTACTTCCTTACCTAATCTCTGGTTCATTCTCCTTCATTTCAGAACTGCTTAATATTAGGGTTAAGACAATACACTGTTCCTCAGGCTAACTAAACAGTCCTTGGAAGGTTTGAGAGTCTTATGAAATAAAACTAATGGTATTTAACAAAAATTACTTGAGTAATTTCCATTGAAATAGTAAAAATGGAATATAGTAGTATTTCATTTAATCTGATTTGATAAGTCTTATAATTATTCCATGAGGCTTTTCAGTGTTTTGCAAATAAGAAAAGATTAAAGATTTTATTTATTTTTAGAGAGAGGGGAAGGGAGAGCAAAAGAGGAGAGAAACATCCATGTGTGGTTGCTTCTCATGAGTCCCCAACTGGGGACCTGGCCTACAACCCAGGCATGTGCCCTGACTGGGACTGAACCAGTGACCCTTTGGTTCACAGGTTGGCACTCAAGCCACTGAGCTACACCAGCCAGGGTGTAAGAAAAACTGTACATACATAAAATATATTATATCCTTACATAAGAAAATAGAGAAGAGGGGAATTTTCACTGAAACATTCTTGAACTCAACTCATGGCAGTCAGTTACTCACAGACATCTCTATTCAGATATCAGGTGCCAAATGGGAACCTGGAACATCCCTGGGCAGGGCAATGCTGCTATGGTTCGGAAAACTTAATTATTGAATCAAAGGCAGAAACAGCTGTCTCCCTGCCTGGGGGTCTTAACTTTGGTTTTTAGAGGCAGCACCTCTAGTTTTACCAGCAATATAACAAATGAACTCTAAATGCAGTCCTAAGACTTTCAGCCTCCCTTAATCTGGTTCCCAGTACTGTTTAATGGAAGGACACTGATTTTGGAAACAGAATGATGAGGATTTGGATCAGATGCTTCATGACTATGTAACGTCTGGAAAAATTCTTTACTGTTTCTGAGCTTTACCTAGACTAAAGATTAGTGATAAATAAAGGCCACGTGCTTAAGTGCACAAGTAGTGGGCTACTGCTTCTGTTATTGGCACATTCTCAAGCCCACTTACATTAACTTCAGGGGGAAATTCACCCGTCTCACCAGGGATCATGTACATATTAGATCTCAAGGCAAAAGAGCACATTTCATTTTCAGAACTTTGTAGTCTTTTTATTACCACCCAGGAAGGCATTGATTTCAAGGTACTAATTAACCAAATGTTTACCCTACTTTCCAAGAGTCTTCAAAAGTTATATAAAATTAGGATATAGTCCATTCACAGAAAGGAAAAGCAACTGTTAATTCTCTTGATGATCCACATATCCACCTAATCCATACGTGTGATTAACTCTGATGCCAACTGTCATTGTTGTCTTCTGAGGGTTAGCTTACCAAGAAAACTTTCTCTTTTTGGTTGGTCAAATGAGACTCAGTTATGTGTCTGCATCATCTTCCAAGCAATTGCTGGGCTGATTTTTTTTTAATACTTTATTATTTTTAGAGAGAGGGGAAGGGAGAGAGTCAGAGAGGGAGAGAGACATCAATGTATGGTTGCTTTTCACTTGCCTGTAGCTACCTTTCACCAACTACAGACCTGGCTGGAAACCTGGCTGGAGACCTGGCTTGCAATCTGGTTATGTGCCCTGGCTGGGAATCGAACCAGTGACCTTTGGTTTCGCAGGCTGGCGCCTTATCCACTGTGCCATCAGCCAGGGCTTGGGCTGATTTTTATATAACAAAGACATACCTTTCCATCCACAACGGAAACATTAGCAGCTGGGGAGGATTCAGCTGTGGAGGTTGAAGGAAATATGTGAAAACTAGCATCTCTTGGTGACCTCACAATTTCATTCTGCCGATACAGTCGGTGATGACGCAGTTTGGAGACCCACGCATCAAACCAGTCCTGGGATTTCACCTAAGACAGCAAACGGGAGGGCGTGATGGTGAAACCAACATTCTGTTTACCCCTGATACAGGCAAATGACTTCCCATGATAAGGGCAGAGAAACTGTTGAAAAGCAACTCTACCTTCAAGTGATAGATGTGCTCTTCTGTGTCAAGGTCTATTCTCCGAGCTTTCTTTTTGATGGACATGACTGAGAGTCCGACATCAATGCTTCCATGGACTTTCCCTTTTTGAATCTGAAATTAAGAGACTAGTAAATAGGCTGGAAGGATGTACGATTTTGTGTGTTTCTGTACTAAAGCGAGTTGAATGGAATCTTTCACTTTGGGAAATGGAACACCATATCTACCCTTTACAAAGGTTAAAGGGGTAAGGTCCTGAGTTTAAACTCCTTTCTATGAGGACAAGTGAAGTTGCTGTGACTTCATACCAATTTCAATAAGACTATTCATCTTGTCCTGTTTTGGGCATTTCGTATAATGTCAATTTTTATAATTCTAGGTTGCATGGCTTATATCCCAAAAAAGATATCTTTAATGGTTCCTGAAATAACTGTGGTCAATCTCTGACCTACAACCAAGAGCGTCACCAAGTAATCATCTAGAAGACAGCTGCTGGGGCAGAATCGGGAGTGGGGACCAGACAGCAAGAGCAGCCAGCTCTGCCTCTGGCTGCCCTTGTCTGGTAAGGACACACAGCTGATGCAACGGAGGAGATGAGGACAAAACTGAAATCTGTTATTTCCATTATTTCCCCTACACCACGATGACAGGGTCAGGGTATTTTCCAGTTCTGCATGCAAACAATTACTTTTCACATGAAAGGAAAGTAAATTGGAATGATTTTAGTGAGTTGGGATTCCCAAGATAAAAGGATGATGTATGATATGAAATATGACATGAAATGAAGTTCCTAAGATAGGTACTAAAAGGACATCAACAAGCATAAAGGTTGCTTTAAATCTCAAAAAAAAGCACATCAAGCATAGTTTGTTATGCAGGGAAAAAACCCATTTGGGTTTTTCCTCCAAGACAGAAAGGGTGATTTTTATTAGTGTGTCACTTTTAGGTTTAAGCTAGTGTTGAACAACAGATAGCACAAGGGTTAAATTAAATTTTCATGCACTAGTTTGAGACTTTATGCTAACTTGAGCCAAAGCATAAAACACACCTTCCATGCATCGTGGAAGTGGGGTAAGCTTGTTAAATGTTATAGGCACGGAAATGCGCAAAGCTGGTCACCATGGCACAAAGCTTCCGCAGCTATACTATATACTCACTACAAGCAAAACTCGACATCAATCTTTGAAACATGCCTTGTGTGCTACTTACATCAAGCGGTGCCTTTGAATACTTTAACATTCCATTATCCAGGACAAAAAAACGCTGCAAGAACCAAACAACCCCTAGTTACTGTATTCTGAATTATATGAAACATTCACGAGTGTGGGTTAATATTCACTTGGCATTCAGTAATTAATACATATATCACTTTAATGCTTTTAGACTCAGTGTACCTGGCCACTGTTGGACACATTTAATGGTTACAAAATCTGAGCTTGAGTTCTGTACTTTTAACCTACTTGGGTTCTTTTACACATAATCCAATGGAGATAAAATCTTTTCACCATGGTTTTTCTTAACAGAGGTGGTTGAGAGGGGAGGGGGTTGGGTGAATCTCAGGACCTACAGGTATGACTTACTGAATGAATCATATTGGGATTTTTTTGGAAAGTGGGAAGTAACAAAAACCTGAGTTAGGTCACAGAGATTTTGTGAAGATCTTGGGAAGTTTTCACCCTGGAGGTAAACTGTATTTTCCTGGGTACCATGGATGATTCTTGAAAAATGCTCTCATCTGTTATGGAGCTGGTGGACTGGATCTATGAGTAATGAATGATCTGGGAAGTTTAAAAAGTAGCCTTAGCAATATACTTGCATTTCTTTCTATTGAGCAAAATTCTTAAATTTTATTAGTAAAAGAGATAGAAAATTATTTCTGAACCACATTGAGGGTTTAAAGTGAGAGAGAAAGGGAGGAAGGGAGGGAGAGGGAGAAGAGAAGGGGGAGAGAAGGAGGGAGGGAAGGAGGGAGGAGAGAGAGAGAGAGAGAGAGAGAGAGAGAGAGAGAGATTGAGATTGAGGGCAGCTTTTGTCTCCTTCAGGATCCTCCTGGTCCAGTTCAAATAAATGGAGCCACTTTTGTTCCACCAACACTCAGGAACTCCCTGTTGTCGATTTCCTTTCCATGGGCAATTCACAAAAGAACGAACAGCTCCCAGGACCCAACGGAACAATGGGCCTACAGTCTTCCTCTAGTCTCTACAAATGTAGGAAGTCTTTCTGCTGCTAGGAAATGACCCTGCTGGGAAGTTTGCTGCAGGAACTCTAAGCTGCTGAGGTAGCAATGAGTTAGGCCTGGGAACACCCTGCACAGAACTCACAGAAGGCCCCTGAGACCACCTTTGTTAAAAGTTCTGGGGGTGGGGGGGCAGGCAACAAGTAAGCACCAGAAGAAAGAATCTGTACAGCTGAAAATTTGATTACTCAATTCCCATAACTTGAGCAATCAAATGGGTTGGTGCTTGAATAAGTATCTGGTGGCGCTAGAGACCAGGAGGAAAGGCAATGCAAAGGCGAACCTCCAACTATTCGTGTAGAATTGCCAAGGCTCGGTCCAGAAGGGGCTGCTGAACTGCAACCAGCTTTGCTGAAACATGTTCTGAGAGTGCCAAACAAGTCTGTAATTCAAATCAAGTTGGTTTCTTTGATCTTTTTTCTATTTTTCCTTTCTATTAAAGAATTTTAGCAGGGATAACCTATAGGATGGTCATGGAGGAAAGAGATCAGCAAGACCATTGATTTGAGGAACTGCAAAGTGGTAAGGTCAGAACAAAAGGCAAAAAGTGATTCTTGGAAGGTACGGCCAGCTGGCCAGGTTATAAGGAGGAGCAAGGGTGGAGAGAGGTTCCTAGTGCTGGGATAATAATAGGGGTTTGGGGGAGACTGTCAAGGTTTCTGGCAAATGAGAAGAGAAGAGTTGGAAGCCTCTTTGCCATGTTTTTGTTTCACCATCAGAGACAGAGGAGGATTGGGCAATGTTCCTGTTGGTTAATTTTTAAAGTCTTTCCTTAAAAGTGTAAAAAATACATTTCCTCAAGGTGTTATATTCCTTAGCCTCCCTGCTGTGGGCAAATGGGCAGCCACTTTGGCCAGTCAATCCATCTGCCCTGAGATGGAATCCATCAGCAGATGTGGCAAGTTGAGGCACCTGTTCTCTGGGCGACTTCACAGCAGATGCTGGTGGTCTGTCAAAGGGCTGCTACTGAAAATGGAGGACAACTTTCTCCTCAGCATCACAGAATTCTTGCTACGGGGTCACTGCAGCAATGGAGTGCAAAATATTTTCTCCATAATTAGAACTGGAAGATGGAAAAGGCATGTGGTGTAGGAAAGGGAAGACTAAACCATATAGTTTATAGTGTAAGAACCAAACTTCCAAGATCAATGAATCTCCAATTTTGGTTTCCACGGGGAACAATGAAATTCTAGGAATTTATCCCAATGAATTAAATAGAAACCCAAGTAAAATATCAGATATATCCTACATATCCAGCAATAGGGATTGATTCAATACTGGTGGATAATTCATTCACTAAATCCATCCAGTGAAATACATGCTAGAATTTTTAAAAATTTCATATTTAGAATATTTAAAAAGAACATATTCATATTAATTTAAGTAAGAAAGCACAGTAGATAACAATATGTACAAACTGGATTTTAAATATAAAAATATTTTATTTTAAAATGTTTTAAAAATAAAATTTCCCCCTGCATGCAGATACTATAGATCTGACTTAAACAAGTATGCTAGGGTGCATGCAGCCTAAATGATTAAAATAAGGCCCTGAAAATGAGCCTTCCACATACAACCATACTCTTGTCTTTCCACTTAATGACATCAAATTAAGACCCTTTGTTTACAAAGGTGATCTGAAGATGAATGTAATCAAAACATTACCTTGTGCCAGCCTTTTAAAGGCCATTTTCGTTTCTTCAGCATAAAGCCTTCATGTTTGTCTGGTCTCTGGACATTGGTTTGGCCTATTTTCAGCCCTTCTATAATTTCCCAACTGTCAGCTTCCTGAGAAAAAAGAAGAAAATCAAGTCACTCTCTCAGCGCTTGATGACGTCCTGAAAACAGATCCTTAAAGTAGAGGTTGCTTTTGAAGCAGCACTGGATCCACCAGAAGTACGAACAACATTCTGAAGCAAATTCTAACATCACACTCAGCTAAACTTCCAGGTAGACCTGGAGTCTCCAGGTCCATCAGACCCGAGATGGAGTTGGAAGCTGAGGTAGAATGAAATTTCAACTGCCTACACTCAGAAGGTTTAAAATGCGTTTTTCCAGACAGTTCATCTGTGGGCACAGAGGCACTTTAAGGTTTGAAATTAGACCATCTTGATGGCAAATGTTCAATTAGTGTGTGGACCTTGCTCTCTGCGTTGACATGGAAAGGCTGCAGTGGTCTAAGTGCCTCATAACCTTTTGAGCTGAAGAGCAGCGCTGTGGGCATCTGTTTCTTCTCAGCGAGGCTGTGTGCATTTCTGGGCGCACATAAAAGCTCCTGCTGGCCAAAACACACACCAAAAAGCCCACACTTTCAGAGCCGCTCCTCCAGAGACCCACACACTGCTGGGAGCCCGTGGGAAAAAAAGCACCAGGCTGCGAGGCCTGATAGCTGGGATGCTGGA
Organism: Noctilio leporinus; assembly: GCA_004026585.1. NCBI lineage: Eukaryota > Metazoa > Chordata > Mammalia > Chiroptera > Noctilionidae > Noctilio > Noctilio leporinus. Next base: position 118,176 of record PVIW01003669.1, read on the forward strand.
GTTCACACTATCATCCTCCTCTGTTAAAACAATGGACTAAATCATGGTTTCCTCTTCCATCAAGACATAGTTTGTTAATTGGTGGTATTTATAATTTTTTAATGAGTTGTCAATATTTAAAAATCAGATGATTTCAGGCTTTACAAGTCCAAGTTTCTAGTGTTTTGTGAAAGCCTGTAAGACTGGCGGCACTGAGCCTGCCCCGAAAGAAGGAGGCCTGTCTGGCCCTCAGCAACATCTTGGGGTTTAAAGCCTCTGGAACAGGTGATTTCTAAGGGTCCAGCTCTAACGTACCCATTAGCCTGGCATGCATGTGCAGTAATTTTTTCAGCAATCATTTTGCAATTTTACGTATTTTTTGTAAATAACTAGTTGTTTATTTGATAATCTTCATAAACATTTAATTTGGCCCTGGCTGGTGGCTTAGTGGATTGGCACCAGCCTATGAACTGAAAGGTCACTGGTTCAATTCCCAGCCAGGGCACATAACCAGGTTGCATACCAGGTCTCCAGCCAGGTCCCCAGCAGGAGGCAGGTGAAAGGCAACCATACATTGATGCTTCTCTCCCTCGCTTCCTCCCTCCCTGCCCTTCTCTCTAAAAATAATGAATACAATCTTTCAAAAAAATTTAATTTGAGCAAAAATTGTGGGGATTAAAGTAACCATCTGCAGCATATTTCTAAAGATTTCTTTTTTTTCTTTTTTACAATTCAATATTATTTTGTGTTAATTTCAGGTGCACTGCATAGTGGTTAAACAATCATATACGTTACAAAGCGTTTCCTCCGATATTTCCAGTGCCCACCTGACCCCATATGTCATTATTATAATTTATTGACTGCATTCCCTATGCTGTACTTTACATCCCATGACTACTTTGAAATGACCAATTTCTTATTTAAAAAAATGGTTTTTATTGTTTAGGCTGTTACAGTTGTTCCCACTTTTTCTCCCTTTCCCCACCTCTACCCTCCCCAAGTGGATCCCCCACATTATTGTCCTTGTCCATGGGTTGTGTATAATAGTTCGTACTTCTTAATTCCTTCACCTTTTTCACCCAGTCCCCAAACCCCTCCCCTCTGGCAGCCCTCAGTCCGTTCTCTATATCTGAGCCTGTTTCAATTTTGTTCGTTGGTTTATTTTGTTCTCTAGATTCCACATATAAGTGAAATCATATGATGTTTGTCTTCCTCTGTCTGAGTTATTTCACTTAGTATAATACCTTCTAGGCCCACTTATGCTGTCACAAATGGTTAAGATTTTATTGTTCTTTATGGATGAGTAATATTCCACTGTATATTTGTACCACCACTTTTTTAATCCATTCATCTATTGATGGGCCCTTGGATTGTTTCCAATTTTTGGTTATTGTAAATAATGCTGTCATGAACATAGGGGTGCATATATATTTTTTCAAAGTAGTGTTTTCAGTTTCTTCAGATATATATCCAGAAGTGGAATTGCTGGGTCATAAGACAATTCCATTTTTTAAAAACTTTTATTTATTATTTTTAGACAGAGGAGTAGGGAGAGAGGTGGAGAGGGAGAGAGACATCAATGTGTGGCTGCCTTTCACCTGCCTCCTGCTATGGACCTGGCTGGAAACCTGGCTTGGGAATTGGCCTGACTGGGAATTGAACCAGCACCCTTTGGGTTTGCAGGTCGGTGCCTTATCCACTGAGCCACCAGCCAGGGCATGGCAATTCCATTTTTAATTTTTTGAGGAACTTCATACTGTTTTCCATAATGGCCGCATCAGTCTGCATTGTCATCAACAGTGCACAAGGGTTCCCTTTTCTCTACATCTTTACCAACAATGAGCTATCACCTCATATCTGTCAGAATGGCTATCATCAATAAATCCTAATATGAATATAATTAATTTAGAGGCCATGTATAAAAGCACATTTTGGGGTGTTTTAATATTCCAGGACTACTGCTACAGTCCTGCCCACAGTGCAGGGAAGCAGAGACTCTCAGCATAACCTGCTCTGCCACCTCAGCTTCACAAAGCTGGAAATAGCTCTGGGTGGCAGGTCAGGACCCTCTGCAAAATGCCCCATTACCAAACTGACTTGGGAAGATGCCTCTGACATGTTCTATCAGAAATCATCCATAAATCCCAGAACAAAAGCTTCAACAAGAATGGCCATTGGGTTCCAATCCAGGGCAGATGGACTTGATGGCCCAAACATCTGGGTAGTGGCTGCCCAGACCCGCTAATGAACTGTGAGGCTCTGACAAGGCCCAGAGGCAAAGGTGCCACAATCGGTCACTAACATTGGCTGGAGACTGGAAGAGAAAGGGCTGCATGTTTATCATCCACATCTCTTTTCCCTTTCTTCTCTTATCATTCCAGAAATTGCTTGTTTCTATGGCCACGTCAACTCCATGTTCAAGTTCAAGTATGTGTAAATGGGGTAGAATTTTCACAGAAAGTTGTTTCCAGATAATGAGGCAGAACTTTGTTGCATGAGGCTATGAGGCACTTCTGGCTTCTGAAAAGCTTTCTACAGCGAGCCTCATGCTTCCATCCTACTGAAGCCCAACCCTGCAACACATACACATACCCCAAATCCCCAGGAGAGCTAACCTGAGATCAAGGTCAGTTTTTCATCTTCTTTTTCATCTGATGGGTGCCTAGTGAATGAACCACATGCTTCACTGACATGCATCTGCCAGTTTTTATCTGGCAACATAAAGATTCCTTAAAGAGCTATAAAATTATACATTACTAAAATTGTTTTTAATTTTAAAAAAGATTGTATTCAAGCCCTGGCTGGTAGCACAGTGGGTAAGGCACCTGCCTGCAAATCCAAAGGTGTCTGGTTCGATTCCCAGCCAGGGCACATAACCAGGTTACAAGCCAGGTCTCCAGCCAGGTCCATATCTGGAGGCAGGTGAAAGGCCATACATTGAAAAAAATAAAAATAAAAGATTGTATTCATTATCTTTAGAGAGAAGGGCAGGGAGGGAGGAAAAAAGGGAGAGAAACATCAATGTATGGTTGCCTTTCACCTGTCTCCAGCTATGGACCTGGCTGGAGACCTGGCTTGTATCCTGTTTATGTGCCCTGGCTGGGAATTGAACCAGTGACCCTTGGGTTCACAGGCTGGTGCCTATCCACTGAGCCACCAGCCAGGGCTAAAACTATTATTATTGTGGTTTTCTACTTAAAGATAATACTGTCAGAAACTGCACTTGATCTATTCAAAGCTGTTAATTAGATAAAGTAATTTAAAAAAATGTTTCTGATGAGACAACTTCAGGCTGTAGAGTATATTTTTGGACAATACATGTGCAAGTGCATTATCAGCTAGAACACAAAGGGAAGTGCTTTTGCATTCTCATTTTTTAATAGTGAATTGCAATTCAAAAAGTAAATACAGTTTATCAGTAATAGAGCAATAATTAGAATAATCAAAGAAAACAGTAGGCTTTATACAAAGCACAGCACCTTTGGCTTTCTACTCTCACTAGAACAGTAAATAAAAATGATGTGTTTTTAGCTCTGGCTGGTGGCACAGTGGATAAGGTGCCGGCCTGAGAACCCAAAGGTCGCTGGATTGATTCCTCAGCCAGGGCACATAAGCAGGTTGCAAGCCAGGTCTCCAGCCAGGTCCGTAGCTGGAGACAGGTGAAAAGCAACCATACATAGATGTCTGTCTCCCTCTCTGCCTCTCTCCCTACCCCTCTCTCTAAAAATAATAACTAAAATCTTTTAAAAAAATGATGCATTTTGATCACATAAAAATGATGGGCTTCTTTTAAAAAATTTGGTATAATCAAGAAACTAAAAGACTAACTCTCCGTAAATGTGTAAATATATTCATTAGCGCTCCCTCTGTTCTTAAAGAGATGTCAGCTGTACTTATGACAGTTCTATTTTTGGTATCCCTATCTATGGACAGCATCTCTAAAAAATAGCATTTTTATTATTGGCTAGATCTTATCTTATTTTAAGGCTACTGTTCATCTTTGATTTATTCCCTCTGTGTGTGTGCCTAGCTATGATGAATTCTCTGAATTACTTGTAAAAATGGAAACATTTATTAAGTACAAATGTGTTTTTAAATTTTTTCTGATTAAAATCAGACTATAATACAATTTGTCTTTTTAAATCTTCTTTGGGTGCTTAACCTAAGAGGAACCAAAAAGGTATAAGGTGAAAAGTTAAAATGTATTTAATTATAAATGATGCAGTTCTGCACAAGTAATTTTGTTTGCTCTGATGCAGAATTAATAAACTCAGCAAAAGAAATTGAGAAGAATCCTAGCATAGTTCCTACAGTTCAATAAGCTGTCAAACAGACAAAGAGGCAAAGATAAAGCCAGAGCAAACAACATTCTTCCTATTTCAATTATAAATGCTGATGGTAATGATACAACCATGGTGTACAAGAAATGGAACATCTCAGCTCAGGACTTAGCACAACCCATCTCTAAGATGGACCAGGTCTATCTTAAGGAAGCTAAAATTACTCTCTGAACACTGAAGAATGTTTTTAGTAATTTCAATTGATATTAATTTTCTGCTTAAAAGTCTTTAATTTTTATAGGTTTACTTTAATAATAGAAACAGAGCCAAAAGCTCTAATGTGATCATGTCAGTACTTGACTTTAGTAAGATATGTATTTTTGCTATATAGAGGTTTTAGTACTACTTTTGATTGAATAATAATAATAACTAAATACAGGTAGTAACCTAATAATAAACCTAGTCTGTTCTTATAAAAAAAATAGACATTTCCTTTGTTAAGGGTATAGTTTTTGTGCAAACAAGTGCAGGAGGGTGGGTATGTGGGTAAAATGCTTTATAAGGTAAAAGTACCAAAGCATCTGAACAAATTCTTAGATAGGACAGTGTGTACTTCAACCAATCTTCTTCCACCGTCAGTCAACCAGTGCCCAGGAAGCCCATTTTTCTCAAAGCAGCTAGAGGTGATGAGATACTATGGTATCTGAGTTGGATGGACCCTCTGATTTTATGGGGGCCCCCAAAGATGCGCTATCTATTAACACAAAAACACAAGATTATTAGTCTACGGCAAGATCCAAATGGACCACAGCATGGAGGGGTAATGAAAGTGGAGGCTGTTGGTGCCCTGTCCAGACTGGGTATCAGGCCAGAGGCCCTTGGGCTGTGAGCACTGGGAACTGCTAAGGCTAACAGGGAACTGCTGTTTGCACCAAGCTGGGGCCTCATGCCTGGGAAATTATGCTGCAGCATTTCCCTGCCCCAGGGTTCTATGTGACTGAAGGACACAAGGGTACAAAGGGCCAAGGGAACAAAAAGTCCTTGCCTCAGGGTGAGAGCAACTCTCTGGTACAATTCTTGCCTCAGAGCTCCCTGCGGATCTGGCTGCTTTGTGGACTCCTGCGCTCAGCATCACACCCGCCCAGGACTCCCCCTTCCTCCCCTTTGCCCTGAGTGCTCTCCCTCCACAAATCACAAGCACCTTCAGTACAGTGCCAGGATGTCCTTCTAGAGAACCTAACCTGAGAAAAAGGTGAAATAAAGAAACGAATGTGTTAACTACAGCATGGGCTGCACCAGGTGGTCTGGGGCTGAGGGTGGATTGGGTAGGGAGGGGATCAGCATGTGAAAAAGGGTTCCTATAAGCCCAACTTGAAAGAAGAGTTGGAGTTTTCACTGGGTCAAGGAAGGGCAGGGGAGCGGGGAGCTTCCAGGCAGGCCTGGTAAAGGGGAGACACCCAGCTGTGGAGGAAGGCGCATGGCCACTGCAGGGAACTGTGTGCAGGTGGATGTCTCTGGGCTACCAAGTGAGACACCACAGAGGCTGAAGGTGCCGCTGGCAGGAAGGGAGGGGCTGGAGCAAATCTTGTGTGCATGCTCCCTATGTGTTGTTTTAATACCAGCACCTCTCCTCTCTGTTTCTGTGAATCATTCTCTAAGTCTTTTTTCCCTGAGTATCTCTCACTATCATGGTCTTTTCCCCTCTGCTCTGTCACAGAAGTCTCAGCTAGCTGACTCTGGATAACTATTCTGAAACTCGGTTTCCTTATCAATAAAAGGAGGGCATCATCAGTACTCACTTCATCAAGTTAGAGACTGCCTAAGTGAGGAACTGTACGTACTAATCCAGTGCCTGGCTCATCAAGGTGGGCGTTCAGTCCCTGTTAGCTGCCCTTTGTGTTGTTCCTATATTTATTTATGCTCTTTAAAAAAAAAAAAAAAAATTATTATTTTTAGAGAGAGGGAAAGGGAGGGAGGCAGAGAGGAAAAGAAACATCAATGTATAGTTGCCTCCAGCTACAGAACTGGCTGGAGACCTGGCTTTCAACCTGGTTATGTGCCCTGGCTGGGAATCGAACCAGTGACCTTTGGGTTTGCAAGCTGGTGCCTTATTCACTGTGCCACCAGCCAGGGTGGTATTTATGCTCTTCTCTCTCCTCTAGCTAGCTGCCTATAGGAAAATACAGATGTTTCAAAGATTACTATCTATATTTACCAAGTAGACATTCTCTACTTGCTATTCAAGTAAAAAGATTATTTAAAATTTTTAAAAAATTTAATAACTCTTCCTTTCCTTAGTTAGCAGTCTATTCCTGTCTGATAAAATGAACCTTATAGCTTCAAAATACAGGGGTAGAGTGCACATTTTCCATAACAGAGGGGTAGTAGAGAGTGCTTTTCTTCAAGGATTTTGTTTAATAAAGGATAAGGAAAGCGGATGGACCAGTCATACATACTTGGAAGTTAAACTGTTTTGGAAATAAAGTGCTATTTTTATATATGATTTCAAAATCCCCAGGCATTCTGTTTTCTGAATTTCTTGCTAGGGGAGCCAGGCCACTGAAAATCTCAGAGAGTCTGGCTGGGGGTGGGGATGAGTAATATGATGATGACATCTCCTTAACTTTTCTTTATGATTTTTGCATTTTAGACAAATATGAACTCAGATATTTGCCTAGTTGTAGGAAGAGAAGGCTGAAGGGGTGGGAACACTGGCTTCCATGAGACAGAAAAAAGTCTTAACAATCTGCAGTGTTCCCCTCAGCCCACTGTAAGGAAGGCCAAGATGGAAGGAGCCTAGAACTCGGAATTTCCAACAGCCCTACTGGGTGCCACTATTTACCTGCAGGTAGGGTAAAGCTCACATGGGTCTAGGTCTCACTCCCTGCTCCATTTCTTAGCAGCCTTTATTGGACTTTAGCCAAGTTATGAATTGTCAGCCCCCTACACTGCATAAGGCTGTTCATAGGGTTATAATAAATGGGGTAACACATTTCAGCACTTAGCATAGTGGTTGGTATGCAGTGGCAAGAATGATAGTTGTTGCTATTATTATTTCTGAACTCGGGTTTTTTTTTTTCTATTAGTTTGGTACAGAATATTTTCTTATCTCTCCAATGAGGAATGACAATAGTTTCTTCTTCCTTTTTTCCTTCATAAGAAGAATGCTGAACTTCTGTATGTAACCCTGCAAATCTCAGCAAAATATACTTGCATGTTTTCCTTCCGTACAGGGGTTGCAGAAACCCCATGTACTGTAGGCAGAAAGAGGTACAAGAGCAGCCCTACAGGGGGCGCCTCAGCCACACTAGGGGAGTCAGATGTTAAGAGTTATTTACAGTTCAACAGACCCGGGGAAGGCATCATGCCAACTGAGCGAACATCACATTCCATCACTGACCTTGGAGAGGGGCACTGGCTCCGGTTCTAGCAATTGGCGACTGACCGAGGGCTCGGTGCCGGAGGACGCGGTCCTCTCCAGGATGTGGATACTCTGGATAAATGGAAAGACAACCCAGGGTTAGCCAACCCATTTCTCCTGTGGATGAGCAAGGGGGTGATTGCACACAGACCACAGAAGAAACAGTGGAGTTAAAGAGAGTGAGCTCTGGAGGAGAACAAAGCAGCTGCAACAGTCAGGGAAACGAAAGCCGCAGTCAGGATTAGACTTTGTTGTCCTCCCCTCTTACCGACTTGCTGCAGAACTGCTCCTGTAATGCTGTTTTCAGTCTTCAAGAAGGAATCAGGGATCACACAAATTTAAAAAAAAAACAAAAAACACCTCACATCTTTATGAGAATCTACCACAGAGACAGTAAGTCTTGCATAAGAATATTTGCTAACCTCTCAAATGGCATGATACAAAATGAAAATTCTAAGACAAAAAGCCAAGAGCCTTCATACCATTTAGTCTCTAGAGTTTCTTACAACCCTTGTGAGGTAATTTTATATTATAATTATAGTATCTTATAATAATTCTTCAATGCACAAAGAAAATATTTCATCAAGTAAAATAAATAGTAAGTGTTCTTTCCAAAGACTGTGAGTCTTCATTGATCTGAATATGGGTAAGATAACATTCAAACAGAAAAATAGGCAAAGTACATGAACAGGAAACTTGCACAGAACATTTAAAAAGATGTTCACCTCAATCTCAGATGGATTCAAAGTAGTGAAACCAAAATAATAATAATTTTTTTGAACCATTAGATTCAAGAATGGATTAGGGTAGGGAGAAAGGGAGTATAAATTGGGTGTGATCTATCCAAAGAGGAATTTTACAATTTTCTTTAAAAGTTTTTGGGAAAACAATAGATAACTCATAGCCTCAGGAATTCCAGAGCTAAGCCTTCCTCCAAAGGAAATACTCAAGTACTTATGCAAATACTTGTAAGAACACATATGTTTACTAAAGCATTATTTATTACAGTAGAAAATATTTAATCTATGTAACAATGGTACAAACTTATAAGGAAATACCATGCAGTGATTAAAAATGACAATATGGCCCTGGATGGTATGGCTCAATTGTTTGGAGCATTACCCCAGAAACTGAAAGGTCATGGGTTCGATTCCTGGTCAGGGCAACTAAGCAATGTTTCTCTCTCACATCGATGTTCTCTCCCTCTCTCTAAATATCAATTAAAAACTTTTAAAGGTGATAAAAGGATTATGTTCATTATAAGATATTCAAATACAACATAGAAATATATAAAAGAAAAAGCTGTTCTGGCTGGTGTGGCTCAGTGAATTGAATGCCAGCCTGCAAACCAAAGGGTCTCCAGTTCAATTCCCAGTCAGGGCGTGTACCTGGCTTGCAGGCTGGGCCCCAGGTTGGAGCATGCAAGAGGCAACTGATGTTTTTCTCCCCCTCTTTCTCCCTCTTTCCCTCCTCTCTAAAAAAAGTAAATACAAACTTTAAACAAGAAGGAAAGGTCCACCAGCTCTGGAACAGTGATTCTCCAGAAAGTGATCCAAGGCCCTTTTGGAGGCCTGTGAGATGAAAGCTATATTCATATAATACCAAGATAATATTTGCCTTTTTTACTCATATTCTCTTGCTAGTATACAGTGAAGTTTTCCAGAAGTTACTTCAACATGTTATATTCAAACATATTAACCAAAAGCAGATATAAGAACCCAGTTTTCGGCCCTAGCTGGTGGCACAGTGGATAAGGCATTAGCCTGTGAACCCAAAGGTCGCTGGTTCAATTCCCAGCCAGGGCACATAACCAGGGTGCAAGCCAGATCTCCAGCCAGGTCCGTGGCTAGAAGCAGGTGAAAGGCAACCACACATTGACATTTCTCTCCCTCTTTGCCTCTCTTCCTTCCCTTCTTTCTAAAAATAATATATAAAATCTAAAAAAAAAAAAAAAGAATCCAGTTTTCTACTAAGCCAGATATCAGAAATATTTTTAAAAAATGTAAAATAATATCATTTTTTTCCACTAAAACTTGTTTTGGAAATACATTTTAAAATAAAAATGTTCTTTAGGCTAATATGTGATGGTCTATTGTGATGGTCTAAGTGATGGTCTATTGTTGTTTCAAATAAATCAAAAAGTATTTAAAAAGTCTATCCATTTTAATTTCTAGCAGAGTAAATGTAGATAGACATAACTTACATAAACAAAGCTTAACAGTGTTTAAGAGTATAAAGGGTCCCTGAAATCAAAAATTGAGAACTACTGTTCTTGTAGAACTACTATTAAAATTTTGTGTTTATTATTGAAGTGGAGAATTCTGACTTGCATATTATTCTCTTATAATTCTTCTTTTGAGGAAAAATTATTTAAAAAACTAATGCATTTTAAAATTTATTTAAAACTACTTAATCCACCTTAAGCTAAATTATATAAATCTATTCATTAGTAACCCCAAACCATCCTGACACATTGCACAATCCTTTAAGAGGAAAAGTTTCATATACTTTTCAAATATATCTGAGCAAAACGTCCCTAAATGTATATTCTGTGAAACTAGAAAATCACAAAGGTATTTTTCAAATGCATAAGTTGAACCACAGGCAGTAAAGCTATCCAGGTGTCACTCTGCTAGAGAGATACAAATGCTTTCACCTTGCCCCTCACCAATAAATAACTTCATAATTTGAGACAATGGTACAGGAAAAAAACAGTTTCTAAGATAGCATTTTTAAATATCAAGAATTAGAATCACTGAGAAACTACACATCCTAGTACTAGTTCTCCCCTCATTATTTAACAGAATATCAAGTGAAAAGTTCAGTAAAGTAAATAAAATATAGAAGACCAGAAACTGCCAGTGAAATGTGTCATTCACCCATTCATTCACTCATGCGCTGGTTCAACGAATCAACAAATCATTTTTAGGTATCTGTACTGTGCCATGTGCTAAGCACGGTGTGTCAGAGAACAAAACGGAATTCCTCCTATGATGCTTACATGCTAGAGAGAGGCCTGATTATACAAAAGACCAAATAAGGCTGAACAAAAAATGTAAATCTACGAGTATTCATTAAAATTGTTCCATGTGGCTACTGCTTTTACTTTAATTTTTCCCGTGAATTATCTTTGGTTTGAGTTTCTCTTTAAGGAACCCTACTTTATCCTTATATTTCTAGGTTGTTGGGCAATAAAATACACAAACGTTGCCTCCTCACCCCAGCTCCTTCCCTGAACCCAACAAATGAATATGGTAAGAAAAACAGAACTTGGAAAGGAACTTGACATCAACAACTATGTAAGCAGAAAATAAAGGATTAATTCAGGAACTTAGCCAGGGGAAGGAAACTTAATATCTTAATTTCAGAGCCGAGCCACAGACATGAAAATCAATTAGGATATTTAAAGTGTGATAAAAAGAGTTTTGTTTCTATAGTGACCAGGGGATACTTAAAATGTTGCTAGGATTTTGTGGATCAGAAGGTTAGAGACCAAACAAACCAAGACAGAAGCTCTAAATTACACACCCCTGGTACCTGTCACAAAGAATAAAGTATTAGCTTCTTCTCTACCTGAATTTACAATATAGCTTATATTAGGGAAGCAAAGTAAGAGGTTCAATCATTTCAAACAGAGTACAATACAGAACACATTCAAGCTGAGTACAACATACCAACCCCAAAGTTTGTTGATTTGCCAAAGCTCAGAGTCATAAAAAGTTACTGAAAAATAGTAAGTAAATGAATATTTTTACTACCACAAATGTATGTGCATATCTTCCCAAGGAATTACAGCACAACTGCCAGCTGACACCCATCATTATAATGCAACTCGCTTGAAAAAATAAGCTATTACATTTAACTTCCAAAATGATAATGAAGAAGTCAAATGCTTTAATACGTACAAGCTTGAACAGCCTTATACAGGGTCGGGTAAAGGTAGCAAAGACAGGTTTACAGTTGTGAGTGCACAAAAGAGAGTTAATTCTTCTATTATTATTTATTCATTACTGTATCACTTTCTGGCATTATAGAACCACACATACAACCATTCATTACTTTTAATGAAATATCTAAGTGGTTGAATGTTATATTTTTAATATCAGCAGGTATGAAGAAGATTGTTTTCAAGCTGACTGTAATCAGTCTTGGAATCTAGTTACACCAGATGCTCCTTGAAGGTGGAGACCAGCTAGTCTTCACTTGGTATCCCACCCTTTCTGTTCCCAGCCCACCCTATCCTAGCACAAGATTGATCGTAGCCAGTCAAAATTTTCCAGAACCCTGACTGATGTGGCTCAATTGTTGGGCATCATCCTTTGTAAAGCACAAAGTCACCAGTTCGATTCCACCAGGACACATGTCTAAGTTGCATATTGAGTCCCTGGTCAGGGTGCATACTAGAGGCGGCAACCAATATTTATTTCCCACATTGATCTTTCTCTCCCTCTCTTTCTCCCTCCTTTTCCCTCTCTCTAAAAAGGTAAATAAGTATTTAAAAAATATTTTCTGTAATTTTTCAGTGCTCTCTGATTAATTTGTCGAGAAGCGTCCCTTGGCAATCATTAACCCAGGATTAGGCATTAAACTGCCTTCAGCTTCATCTTTGAATTATAAAAATCACAACACCAACAGGATAAAACTTTTGAAAATATTGGAAGGGCCCAAGTTTTATTTTATTTTTATTTTTTTATTTTAAAGATTTTATTTATTATTTTCAGAGAGAGGGGAAGGGAGAGAGGCAGAGAGGACAGAGACATCAATGTATGGTTGCCATTCACCTGCTTCCAGGTACAGGACTCAACTTTTAAACTGGAAATATCGAATGGATTAATCACAGAACCCTTGCTTATTAGATTTAAAGCTCTGGTCAGTGGGTAACATGTTAAATTAAATTTGGCAACATCTTCAGGAACAAAAATTAATGTTTTTCATAAGATTTCCTTTAAGATAATTTGCACTATTTTTTTTTTTTTTTTTTTTGACTTTTCTTCACAAGCTGGCTATTTTCATAGTCTTTCACAATGACATGTAAACAGATGCCGCATACCTTCAAGGTATTATATGTATTATATAAGCAGGTTAAATAAAGGGTTACACAATCTGTTAATTGTTCTTTTAAAATCAAGTTTCTCCTCATTACAACTTAATTTCCAGGCCAATGTTTTGCTTTGTTTAAGTCCTGTTTTTAGAGTAGCTTTAGTATCATAGCAAAACTGATGGGAAAGTACACAGTTTTCCCACGTACCTCCTGCCCTGACACACATATAGCCTCTCTCAGTATCTGTATCCCTCACCAGAGCGGTATATTTGTGAAAACTGATGAACCTAGGTTTGTTCCAGTTCAGTTTCTTAAGCAACTTAGAACACACAGAGAAGGTGGCTGTACTTACCCGCCCTTTGTTTCTCTTGCTCAGATAGACTTGATCCATATTTCACATAAAACGAGGAGTCTAGAACACATCTCACTGTAGCTCTTCAATTTGGTAAAAGTTTGTTTCCAGTTAGCCTTTTCTCTGCATAGGACATTGCATCCCTGAAGTGAAGGCACTGATTTTAATATCTCCTGGGCAGCAAGTGGAAATTTGCCAACATGCCTACTGTCTGGTTTACCCGGTCTCAAAGATGTGGGTAAACAGAGAGACAATGAGATATTTAATAATAGCTGAATGGCTTAGTGCAACTCCTGCAGAAAGGAACAGGACTCGAATGGAGAGTCCATTGGATCTACTGAATAGGTCTCTTTGTTCGCTGAGCTTGTCATTTACTTTACTTTTACTGTAATTCAAATACATACAGAAACTGCTGAAAATATGTTAGGCTGTGGCTACAAATTTCTGTATAGACCCACTTTCCATACAAATTTAGCATAGTAACAAGGACAAGTGAACCATTTCACTTTGAATGTTAACTTCATCGAAACTTTTTATCTGATTATTTTATCTAAACTATTTTTATAGTCATGAATTATACAAAATGTTTTACAAAGATATCCAAAAAAATTAGTGACTTGTAAAGCATTTTTTAAAAGTATGGTTGATATATAATATCACATTAATTTCAGGTGTACAAAACAGTGATTCTACATATATCTACCTTACAATGTGATCACCACAGTATGTCTGGCAACTATCGGGCCTTGTACAAAGCTATTGTATTATTGATATATTTCTTATCCTGCACATTACATCTCTGTGACTTATTTATTTTATAATTGAAAATTGGCACCTCTTATTCCCCCTCACCTTTTTCACATATTCCCTGCCTCTCTCTCTTCTGGCAACTGTCTGTTTTCTCTCTCTGGCAACATCTGTTTGCTGTCTGTTTCTGTTAGGATTTTTTTGTTGTTGTTTTTCATTTATTGTGTTTTTTATATTCTCTATATAAGCGAAATCATACAGTATGTCTTGCACTGTCTGATTTATTTCATTAGCAGAGTACCTTCTATCTAGATCCACACGTGTTGCAAATAGCAGGATTTCATTTCTTTTTACGTGCTGAAAATTCTATTTGTATATATAGGGTGAGGCAAAAGTAGGTTTACAGTTTTGAGTATGCAAAACACAGTTTACTCTTGTGTTATTATTTATTATTGTATTATTTTCCATACAAACAAAAACTACTTGTGCCCCATCCTGCATGTACCACATTGTCTATTCATTCATCTGTTGATGGGTACTGAGGCTGTATCCATGTCTTGGCTGTTGTAAATAGCACTGCAATGAACACAGGGGTGCTTTATCTTTTTGAATTAGTGTTTTGTTTACTTTGAGTAAATGCCCAGAAGTGGAATTGCTGGGTTGTAAGGTAGTTCTATTTTTATGTCCTTCTTAAAGTTTTTTTAGCTGATAGCTTTTCTCTCTTCTGGTTATTTCTAATGTTAATATAGGAACAATATTTTGGTGATACTAGTCACCTTCATATGATAGTATTGATGATGAGGGGGGTAGTAGCAGTTAATATTTAGTAGCTTTCTACATCTTCATCTCTATGCTTTATGTAGGTTATTTCATTCCATCTTCACTCAAAAGCCTTTGAGCAATGACTATTGAATTTATTTTATGTCTGAGCAAGGAGAGGCACAGTGAGGTTGCTAAAGACATAGATTCAGTAAGTGTTGGAGCTGGAACGTCAATCACGATTTATTGTAGATCCCAAGCTTTCGAATACTGCCTTCTCCTGAAGTTAAAGCTAATGTTAAGTGGTAAAACTTACAGAACTCTCAAGTAAGTGTATTCCCTCAGGACTAACTGGACATGTCAAAAGGCATCCTCTACCCTTCTGTGAAAACAAAGAGGCAGAAATTAGTATACGAAAAAAGAAAAAGATTGTAGCACTCTTAAGTAAGGTACAACCTCAAGATTCATGTCCAAGTTTCAAGAATTAAGAGCAAGCCAATTAACTTTCACTTCAGGGATGCAGTGTCCTATGCAGAGAAAAAGCTATAAGTTTTGCAGTTGTACAGACAAGCACACTAACCTTCAGGCTGCTACTTACCATGTGACTTGGCAAATCATGAAACCCCCTTAGCCTCATGGTTCTCTGTTTGTAAAATAAGGATGGTAATGTCAACCTTTGAAGACGCAACAAGTCACAAAGTTGGCACCCAGTGTATACACAGTGCTGCCCAGGGGTTGACATACAGCAGGTACTCAATAACTGGTAGCTAATGGCTGTTATAACTGCTAGAAGAATGAATGTTCAGGAATTTTGTGCATTTTTATTGCCCTGGAAAGACATGGTCAAACATCCTGCAGATATGTGACACTTGGGAGGCCTTTGGGAAGTGAAGGATGCACAATGACATGGCCACCATGTTACCCAGTTAACCCAGTAGCCACAGTCAGCACCACCTTGTGACCAGGGCATCAGCATGTGCTGAGAAAGTGGACCAAGTGAGTGGGGACAGATGCCCTAGGTCTGTGCCATGGAAAAGCATCAGCTGTGGATGGCAGTGCATCTTTCTGAAATCCTGCAGCAAAGATGGACACAGACTTGCCTGTTTTCTTATGAATAATTTCCTTCAGGAATTAATATTTTTACCAGCATAAAGTCCAGCCACTGTTAATATAATGAGAATGGTTTGCATAGCATCCATGTAACCTGGTAGCTAAGGAGAGTAGATTGGAATGCACATGCATGAACAATGACGACTTCATTTTACTAGTCAGTGGGGGCGGTAAGCATCATTGAGTGCGCATGTGTACTGTGTGGCCATCACATTCAAAACAACTGAGGGAGTAGAGCAACAAATCTGCATCAAATTCTGCATTAAGCTTGAACATGCCTCCATAGAAACTATTTGGATGATTCAGAAGGCTGCAGCTATGGGCAACCGGTGACTGGCAGCTACATCAGGACAATATGCCCACTCATGCATCACATCTAGTACAATTTTTTTTTTGCAAAACATAAAATAATCCAGGTGACTCAGCCCCCCTATAGCCCAGATTTGGTGCCCTGTATAATTCCTGGCTTTTCCCAAAACAAAAACCACCTCTGAAAAGGAAGAGGTTCAGGAAAATATGACAGGGCAGCTGATGGCAATTGGAAGAACTGGGTGAGGTCCAAACTGCCTACTTTAAAGGGGACTGAGGTGTTGCTGTCCTACGTACAATGTTTCTTGTGTCTTGTATCTTTTTCAATAACCATCTCTATTTTTTGTATTTAAATGGCTGGATACCTTCTGGACAGACTGAATATCTATTTAATATTTATGTATGTATATTTGAGGCAGAGTTGGTTTGTTTTGATCACTCTTATAAACTCTGAGCAGACTATGCCTACAATTTTTCCATATATACTCTTAAGTATTTGCTGAAAGAGCGCAAAAGTATTTGTTGTAATATGTACACAACATCTAAGTTCCCACTCTCCCATAGACACACGTATAGTATCATGTGATAAATACAGGTAGCTTAGAGGACAAAGAGGGGTCCACTCCTGCCTCAGAGCCTCAAAGATGGTTTTAAAACTTATTCTAAATACATCCTTCACATTCATTAAATTTTAAAGCTTATACTTAAAGAGTTAGGACTTACAATTTTATGATTAAAATAGCTGACACTTAAATCATATTTACTATACTGTAAATACTGTTTTAAGTTTACACACACACACATACACACATATTAAATCACAAAGTATGACTTTTAAAAAATATATAGTTCTTACTATAGAGGTAACATGGGCACATTCACTGCAGAAACTTTGGTGGAGTCAAAACATGCTTAGCAGTAGTGCATAAAAGTGTCCATTTCCCTGAAACCTCATCAACACTGGCCATTATTATTATACAATTGGTTCTGATGGAGGACTTGAGGGCAGGAAGTCTAGCACTTTCAAGTACACAATACACACAAGGCTTCTCTTTACATTTGGAACACTATTTTCCAGACTGAAAGCAGAGTTATAGTGGACAAAGGGTGTGTAAATTTTTCTATTTGTTCAAGTTGAAAATCAAATAAATCAGTTTTGTAGACTTACATTCAGGATGATATTTTTATAGTCCTAATGATACACCTAAAAATGTATTCTGTAAGAGTGATGCTTTCTACAGCTGGGTGAATAACTGTCTCCTGGGGAAGCATCTGTAAATGACAGATTCCAAAGATTTACCAGTGGAGGCAGTGGTGGGGTTAACAGGTTATACTGTGACTCCCTCTGTTGGGTGTTATGCCTAAGAAACAAACAGGCAATATTACATTTTGGGTCTGGCAGATGAATGTGCTACTATAAAAATGTTGTCCCAAATTAGTCAGGTAAGAAGAGATGACTTCTTTGGTGAGAAACTAAGGCAGGCCTAGAGCACTAAAGGGTTCTGGCAAATACACCAGGGATAGTAGCAAACAGATTCTCTCTCATAAGCTCTAAATAACTTGTGGAAAAGGAGCATCTGAGGGTCAGGTGGCAAATTTCTTTCCAGTGGTCTCAATTTCAGCACATTTGACATGGGCTGAACACAATACTGTAAATACTAAGCAGTGGTGACAGCCATCTCCAAATGCCATGTAGGGACAGCAAGAAATCTGTGGGGCTGCTCATTTTATTTCAGGTAAAAGACTAACCAGGCCCTGGCTTGGTGGCTCAGTTGGTTAGAGCATTATCTCAAATACGCCAAGACAGCACATTTAATAATGGTCAGAATATATACAAAAATCAACCAATGAATGCATTAATAGATGGAACAACAAGTTGATGTTTCTCTCTTTCCCTTTCTCTCTCTCTCTAAAATTGATTTTTAAAAAAGGCTAATCAAAATTTTCAATAACCAAATGATTGAAACTTTCATTTCAAAGGTAACACATGTAGTGAAAACAGAAAATTCAGAAAAACATGAAGAACATAAAATTTATCTTTGATACAAGTACTTTATGATAATCACTTAAGACATTGGTCTACATGCCATTTGGTCTATTGTTCCCCAGGCCAATGAGGACTGTAAAATCACTATTATTGCTGAGGGGAAAAAAAGTGAGGCAATACATGACTCAAAAATAACCAACAAATGCTGCCTTACAAAGTTCATTTAGAAAGGTCCAGAGGCTGTTCTCCTGGACATTCAGCTTGTCAAGACTTACAGCCAAACAAATAGTGAGCTGGCCAACCCTGTCTTAACTGCCCATTAGCTGTGGCCAAGATATTTTACCACTTCATGCCAGAGTTCAGTTCTCTGGAAAATGTGCTGAGAGTTCCAACCTTCCACAATGAGAGCTCCTGAAATATTAGCTATTGCTGGTGTTGGTCTACTAATTTATTCATGAACTTTCCCTAATATTTAAAAATTTCAGAACACCTAATTTACAAAGTACATTTAAATCACAACAGTTGGTCATAGTGTAAGTTCTTGCAAGCAAATATAATTTTCCCATTGGCATTGTCCCTGTATCCAAAAGGTTTCCATGGGATGGATGGAATCTCAGAATGGCTAGATTAGAAGCAACTCAAGAGTTTGAGTTGCTTCTCAACTCAAACTCTTGAGTAGGAGGGAGCATTGATTTGTTGTTCTACTTACTTATGCATTCATGGGTTGATTCTGGTATGTGCTCTGACTAAAGATCAAACCTGCAACCTTGGCATATCAGGACAAGTTCTAACCAACTAAGCTACCCAGCCAGGACCAGCAATTTAAGAGTTTAACTATGCCTAGCACTAAGTATCACTCTAGTGAGGACACTCTTCAGTCACCTGTATCACTCTAGTGAGGACATTCTGAAGATTTTCATAACAGGTTAGGATTTCTCTCCGAACTTAAAGCTGGGTTCCAGGATCATCCTGCAAATCCCTGATCCACTGAATTCTATATAATGCTAAGAATTTTCTATTCAGATACTAGTAGATTTCAAGTTATATTCCTTTTCTTTGATAAGACTGGAGATGATTTAAATTAGAGGTAAGGTATTAAATGAAGATGCTTGGAATTTTTTCCCCAAAGAGTAAAACATTTTTATGTAAGGTAACACTACTATGTTTTTCATAATTCAAAAATGTAAATAATTTATATATTCAGAAGATAGATACTATATTTCAAATTGGTGATTTGGTTATTCTGTTTAACAAAGTTATTTGAAGAAGATGCTTCAGAGGTTCAAGCAGACAGAGATTCCAATTAATTTCATGGATGCTGGGGGATATTTTTATCAGCTTATTTGTCCAAGAAGAAAACTTATTGTGAAAACACTATACAGAAAGTATAGATATTTACCAGGAACACTTTTACTTTTCAGTTTTCTCGGCACATTTCACATATATAATAAAAACTGCACATATAGCAGATGCTGCCAATATCAGAACTGGGTGCGTTAGGACACCATCTCATGGTTGTATGAGTCCCACTGAATGGCTGTTGGGGGTAGCCTTCATATGACATCATGAACATGAACTGAACAGGACAAGGTTGTTTTGAAATGTGTTGCTGTTGATAATATACAGAAAACATATATAGATCCATGTAATGGAAATGTTTTACTAGTTATTAAAGACTGACCATGATACTGGATTTTATTTGATAAAAACTAGTGAGAACATGAACTAGTAGACCCTCATGACTTATTCGTAATGTAATTTCCCCTTAAAAAGTCCTTTATTTTATGATCTCTGAGCTTGAGCAAACTTTAAACCATTATAAGGGATGACCAGTATTTCTTTGATTTTTCATTAAACAAAAAAGATGGTTTATTTAAGCAATTACAAGATCTAACCCAGGAGAACTATAACATATTCACTCTAATGACAGACACCATCACCTAGTAATTAGACATTCCAAATATTAAGTTTTTATAGCAATAGTGTCTAATTTTTTTAATGACTTGATAACAATACAGATAAAAAGAATCAATGGCTATAAATAGGGGTCTTGCTTTTAAAAAAAGCAAATTCTTGGTCCTGATCCTAGAACTATCAAAACTTTCTCTATAGAATGATCTAGGTCTTGCATACTGTAAAATGTTTCTAAAATATGTAAATAAATGGGTGACTATAAAAATGCATAACAAAATCTAGTCAGCTAATTATATACTTAGCCTATTACATAACGTTACCACAAAATAAATTCTATGAGAGATTGGGAAACAATAACCTGCTTTAAATAAAGAGTTATTTCTACTCCCACCAATATTTTTAACCTCTGTGTTGAGCACTCAAAATGTTTTGCTTTTGACTGATAATATTTCCTTCATAAGCCATACAAGGATGGTCAGTAGCAAACCAAAGGTCTGTGTTATCCTACCTCCCCTCTGCACCTTTGGACCATGTTTCTTTTTTAATTTTAACTTTATTTTTATCATTTACACTATTACAGTTGTCCCCATTTTCCCCCTTTGCCCACCTCCACCCAGCCCTCACCCCCCAACCCAGGCCATTACCACACTGTTTTCCGTGTCTATGGGTTATACATAGATGTTCTTTGGATGCAAGAAAGTGGACCATCCTTCTTATATCCTCATAATCCAGTCTTCTTGGAAGACTTGGATCTTCAGATTATACTATTACCCCTCCTTGTTGTCATCTCCCAATCTTCACAGTTACCAAGGCCTCTGTGATCTGGTTTATAATCCTCCTCTATGTGCCAACTCCTCATGCATTAGGCTCAAATCTCTTCTAGGTCACATAGTATGAGGAGCTAGGGACCCATGATTGAATAAAATAAAGCCCCGTTTTCACAGTGTTTACATTTCAGTGATAGGTTATAGGGATACAAATATAAGCAGATAACTATGTAAATTGTCAGGTGGTGCTTAATGCTCTGTAGATAAATAAAACAAGTTAAGTGGACAGTGAATGATGAGGATGTGCATGGAGGGGAAGAGAAGGCTACTCAGTAAGGGTAAAGGTACATTTGGAGAACTAGTGAAGTATGAGCAAACCTGGGGATGCCAGGAAATAAAGCAAGCTAGACTTTATTAGGGAGCTAAATATGCAAAATAAAGGGAGCTAGAAATGCAAAAGTCCTGAGGTGGGGGCATACATGACACACCTGAGGAAAATGCTAGAAAGAATTAAGCGAGGTAAATACCTGGTAGATGGGACTAGAGAGGTAGGCAGATCCACATTATTAATGACCTTATGGACAACAATCAGCAATTCAAACATAATTTGGAGAGAGCTGGGAAGCCCCTGGTGGGCTCGGAGCAGAGGAGCTGCTTCATCTGACTTAGGTTTTCACAGGATTGCTCTGGCTATGCTGTAAAAAATGACCTATATGTCAGGTGAGGTTAGAAGCAGGGAGACCAGCCTGGGTGAGAAACGATGGTGGCTCAGACCAGGGTGAAGGGGGTCAGAAGTGGTCAAATTTCAGGTACATCCCAAAGGTAGAACCAACAGGATTCACTGAGGGTTTGGAAGAAGAGAGGAGTCAAGGATGACTCCCAGCAAGGTTTTTTTTTTTTTTTTTAAAGATTTTATTTCATTATTTTTTAGAAAGAAGGGAAGGGAGAGAGACGTCAATGTATGGTTGCGTTTCACCTGTCTCCAGCCACAGACCTGACTGGATACCTGGCTTGCAACCTGGTTATATGCCCCGGCTGGGGAATCAAACCTGCGACCTTTGGGTTTGCAGGCCGGCGCCTTAACCACTGTGCTACCAGCCAGGTCATCCAGCAAGGTTTTGACCTTAACAAATGAAAGGACAGAGTTCTGTCCACTTGGGAAGAAGTAGATTTGAAAGGAAAATTAGTTGAGTTTTGAACATGCTAAGTGTGAAATGCCTTTTTAACATCTAAGTGGAAATTACCCTTAGTCACTTGACTTGATCAACTCAAGATCACAGCTGGCAAATTCAAATGTCTTTAGGGGCCAGGCAGAAACATAAATAAGTACTGAAATATAACAAGGAGAGGTAGGGACTGTAGCTGTAGTCAGTAATGTTGTTTATTGTCAATAGTTTTGTAATAACTATGTAGGGTGATGGACGGTTACTAGACTTACTGTGGTAATCACTTTGTAAGGTATATAAATGTTGAATCACTATGTTGTATATCTGAAACTAATAAAATTCTGCATGTCAACTATAATTAAAATTAAATTTAAAATATTGATATTTAAAAAATAAGGTAAGAAGAGGTAGAGGCTACAGCTGATCAGAGAGTCAATGTCCCATTTAAAGGGGAAGCTGCTCCTGAGCCCAGTCCAGTGTTTTCATTTGGAACTTGGGCCTAGTGTTCCTAGATTTTCCAATTTCTAAATGGAAAGAAGCAGCAGAATTTTTAACATCCATATCTTAGGGAAATAAAATATGTTCCACAATATACTAACTTCTAGAAGTGCTCAGTTAAAGTTATAACTGCAGATGTTATTGGTATCTACATCACAAAAAGAGGCTGTGTTTTGCATTTTTCTAACTTATTTGATAATCGAATCCTCTCCTCACTCAACATCTTGAACAACAAGCTTTCCTTGGCACCCATATGGGCAGTGCTTGTCTATACATTAAGTCCTAGATGTCTAATCATCTTCTTTATTTCCTTTTGGAAAATTTTAATACATACATTTCTTGCAGCTTATGAATTGTAATTGATCACACACACAGACCAACAGCCAATTCTGTTAGATGTTCTAACACTGAATATCAGACTTGGTCCAAAAGCAAATGAGACATTTACCAAAGTTTTCCATATAATTAAATAGTGAGTGGAGTCTTGACTTTCTCATAAGTGAAGAAACACTGAGTGAGAAGGGGAGCAGTTTAGACAAGAACCTAGTATAAAGGAACCATGGACATGGACAACAGGTGGGATTGACTTTGGGGGGAATGGGTGAGTGGGGAGGGGGACAGAGGGGAGTAAAAAGGGGATGGATGTAGTACAACAATAAAATTTAGAAAAAAGAAAAAAGAAAAAAAAGAAACACTGAGTGAAATCACAGGAACACAGAATAATTTCATTCCCGAGCTTCTCTCCCTCCTTCACCTATTGGGCTACATAATTTTGTGACAGGAAGGACAGTCAGTTACTACTACGCACTACTTGGCAGACAGCATTTGTTTATTTATCTGTGAGGAAGGAAGGGAGAAAGATAAATCTTGAATGGAAATTTTGTAATAAAAAGACAAGGCTAATATTGTTGCAGGTCTTTAAAAATATTCTCTAGGATATTTTAAAATATTTGAGATGCAAGGCTTGTCTCTGAAGAATTAGAGTTGAAGTCTATATAAGAGCTCCCAATACAGTTTAGCAGAGAAGTGCATTTTAAAATAACAACAGAAAAATGTCACATATTGCTCTGGCTGGCAGCTCATTGGTTGGAGCTTCATCCTGTACACAAAAAGGGATCAAACCTGGACTGGGCTTGCATGGAAGGCAACCGATGGATGCTTCTCTCTCATATTAATGTTTCTCTTTCTCTCTAATCAATAAACATATTCCCAGGTGAAGACTTTTTAAAAAAATGTCACATATTATCAAAAACTTGTATGAAAGTTCAAAGAAAAGAAAGGGCAATGTGGGTTTGAGTGGCCAGTGAGTGTCACCTGAGCTGGTCCTTGAAGCACAATACAGCATCAGACTGAGAGCAGGGTGGTGAGAACTCCATGCAGGAAAGACAAGAGCACAGTGAGAGATAAGGTCATTTTAGGGACCACGAGCAGACAAGACTGTACAGGTTGGGAGGAAAGTGGAACACAGGCTGGATCAGATCATGTGTTTACTGAATACCAAGTAAGAAAGCATGGCCTTAATTGTGTAGGTAACTGAGTCTTTGAAGGATTCTGAGCATGAATCTACCATATTAAGGAAATTGGATCTTATGAGGCCATAGGGAGAAGGTGAGGCAAGAGTACTTTGTGGGATCCTGGGTTGAGGTGATGTGAATCAGGGCTAAAGAGCAAACTATGGGAATAGAATGAGATTATGACATTATGGAGGAAATAGTGAGTAGAACTTGCTAATCTACTGAATGTGAGAGAGGGAAATGGCTTTGACCCTGAGTCAGTAACATAATGACTATACTGAAAGCACAATGGTTTATACATATTCATTTAATGAGACATTGGCACATTTAAGGAGAATAGTCCAATCAATTCATTAGTGATCTAGAACTAGAACTTGGGAAGGACAGATAAATAATGAACACTAATGTACCACACTATTCTCAGCTACATGCTAGATCCTTTACCTATATGATCAATTTAGGAGAGAAATAGAGTGAGCTTTGCAATTTGACACCATCTGTATAGATGTCAGTCATATCAAGAGAATAATAACATTCAATGGAGACCAGTTTATCACAATTCCTCTATGTCCTTTTACTATGAAAATAATCATCACACAAAAACAGATACATATAAAAACACTGCATCATGTCACATCACAAGATCACTCAAAATTCTGATTTTCATAAGTTAATTCTGGGTTCTAGGAAGTGATAGAGATAGAGAAGAAAAAAATGGACTGTAATTGTTTTTTTCTTCTTTCCCTTGAGAAAAATGAAAAGACACAAAACAGGAGGCAGGAAGAAACCTGAGGAGAAGGTATCTGGGAGAGTTTCCACCTGCTGAGATAAATAGGAATGAAAGTAAACTCCTTAAGCAATAACAAACATCTGAACACTGTCTCCCTAGTTTTCTAGAATTCATTATCAATTTACAAACATGTTACTTCATTTCCATCATACATCTTTCCATTCATAAACCAGCTAGGAGCCACATGGTCCATCTTTCAATTCCCTCTGGCAGACCAGCATCTCAGTCTTTGTTTTGCATGCTAGCACTAGAGCTCATGTGCAACAGGAGATCAACAGTGATGACAGGTGTTTCTATGGCAGTCATCAGTCTTTTCCATCTGCCACAATTCTCCAGGGTGAGCTGAATCCACCTCTTCCTTCCCCCAGCTGCTTAAAATGTCTTTCCATTCAAACACCCAGGGGAAGGGAAATGGAAAAGCCATAATAAGAAAGGACGGAGGAGCAGGTGAAGGGTAAACTAAAATGGCAAACTTAGAAAGTATCTTCTCAGCATGCAGTAGTTATTTATAATACGGTGTATTTTCAATCACTGTACTCTTACTTTCTTTTACTCTACAAATGCAATGCTATAACCATTGTAACTGTGTGTAATCACACATTTACTGAATAGTGTAACTGCCCCTAATGAACAGAACTTAAATGGCCTCATTGAACTCTGTAATAGAGGACAATGTCAAAAATTCCCGAGGATCAATAGTAGAAATGTCTGCTTAGAATCTGAAAAAGGTATACACATCAGGAATTCCGGATTCTCACAGATTTCCCTAGAATCTCTTGCTAGAAATGGAAGAGGGAAAGCTGAGAGGGTTTGTAGCAAGAATGTTCCCTAAGAAATACCCCAGCAAGTGCATTCCCACTATCTAAAAAGATAAATTCACGTCTGGAACTGGCTGTCTCAAGACCCAGGTCTATGCTATTAATAATTGAATAACAGATGTTTGTGCTTTTAGAAACCAGGCAAGATATTTTGAATACATAAAGTAGTGGAAAAAGAACCTTGACAAAATGTTTACTAAGTGAATGGCCCTCTAAGAAAGTTTTTTCTAAAAAGTTAACAACACTTGCTTACTGTGAAATCCCAGTTACACAACAAAAATCCTATCACAGATAATATTACAATGATGCATTGTAATACTAATATGAGTACTAGGCAAAACAATCACCTATTTTGACAATTCAGACAATTCATTATGACTCATCCCACACAACTCTGACCATAGAAGAGTGGTGGGGAAGGTGTCAGGGCATGGAACCCCAGGCAGGCCAGGCCGAGCCTGTAAGACCTGACAAAACTGGGTGCATATAGGCCCCGATGCTCCAAGGGGGGCCCCGAGTATGAATCTGGCCTTGGGAATATTTCATACATCCTTTCAAGTCTGCCCTGTGACCTAAACTTCCTTGACTTGTGTATTGTGCCCACAGTAGATGTTGAACCTTAACCTACATGTCATCTCACCCTCCCTAAAATGCTATGCACCACCTGGAGTTCTTGGAGTCACCTTGTCTAACAGACCATAGCCTGAAGCAGATGGTTGCATTCCTTCCATTGTTATCTAAACTCAACAACTCCCTTTCTTTTGAATACTCTTCTGTGATAATGATTTGTGGTATATACATGCCACAAACCCTAACCTTGTGTAATCAATAAAAACCTTTGGGGGTAGTCCATCAAGGTCTTTGTCAATCAGACATTGGTCAGCCTTCTCTCCCCTAGAATAAGCTGCCTGGGAAGTTTCATTTCATTTGAGGCACTGGGGGATCTCTGCAGGTGGGGGGTCCCCCACAGAAAAACCACTGCACTGAATTAACTCTGTAAACAAAAATAACTTAGAGAGTTGGCTCAATGGAATAATTCAGCAACATTAATTCACTTTCTCTACTGACTTTAAACATTGTCTGAGTTCACTGCCCTTAACCCCTTGATGCTATAATTTTATTTATAATCTAATCCCCAAATTTGTTACTAGATTCCATGAGACACCAAAAAGAAGTTAACGCTTCACAGACCAGTGAGAGACTTATTGAAAGAAGACCTTTGCAGGTTCAGGTCCCTTCCCACCTCCATGAACAAAGAGAGGGAAAGCACAACATTCAAGGTCCAAAGGCTAGTTCCCACCTCCAGGTGAAGACAGAGAAAACGCCATGGACTTCTGTGCTCTGCACTCTAAAAATGGATCCTAAATACCAGAAAAGCAAGAGTGGGATCCTTATAACGTTGCCAGGTGGATCTACAGAAATTAGTGAGTTTACCTGTGGGATAAAAAAATCTTCACAACAAAATGTCAGAATTAGTTAGCAACACCACCATACTCTAATGGTACTGCATTTGCATAGCATAACAAAATGAACTTTATACTCTTCTCTTACCTGTCTACTGTCCCTGTGGGAGGATGCTGAAGAGGAGGCACTTCTATGGGTTGGAGTGGATGCTTTATGAGCAGGGGATATTCCCTTCTCGTCTGAACTCATAGCTGCAGTTGGAGTCTAGTCGCATGCACTTAAGACCATCCCAATTGTGTCTCAAAGTCAGATAAAGAAGTAGATGGATTTTTTTCTTCACTCCATTTCACAAATCAGGTTTGGCTAGAAAAGAGAAGGCAAATATTCAGGGTGTCCAAAACATCTCAAAGCAAAACAAACAAAACAAAACTCATGTAAATATTTTTTAAAAAATTAAAACTTATATCTAGGAAAAATGTCAGTGAGAGGAAGAATTTTGACACATTAAGAAATATTTCTTCCTCTAGATTTCTAAGGTGGAGACTTAAAGTGTTAATATATACTAGTCTGTCAACAAGGAAAATGGAAAGAAACCATATGCTACAGTCACCCTCTTCCTTTAATTTCTCTTTGTTTTAAACCAGTTTACAGTACTATGTTCTGGCCCCTTACGTCAAAGTACATCAGTTTCTTCTTATGACGTTAACTTCCCCTGCCCAATGGATTACAATAAGAGCTCAGCCCATACTTGTGTCCAGTTTAGTTAAGCCATGCCATGTATGTGATTGTTAAATCCAACAAGACAGCCAGTCACAAAAGGCAAAAGGGCTCATGTGTCACATGATCCAGCCTTTAGTAGGGACAAGGAATACATATAGGCACAGTTATATGCACCTTGAGACTACAGCCCACCTACATATGACTGTCTCAGCACCAACAGCCAGCAGGCTGGAAAGCATATACAGGTCGACAGCCCAGCCCCACCACTGAGGTAATGCTTGGAGTTGCTTCTCCAATCCACAGACAAGAGCCACTTCTTTTTCACTTGGAGTCCTAAGGAGAGACTGCATTGTATACTAAGGCTAAACACTTGTGCCTGAGAGAAGCATTCAATTGGCAACAGAGGTTACTAAAAATGGAACCTTTTTAAAGCATACTAGTGTGAAGTGAAACACTTACACACCAACCTTGACCATTAAAGTGAACCCAACAGCTTGACCATTAAAGTGAACTTCATCCCCTCCTAAGAAGGTAGAAGGCCAAGTAAATAAAACTTGTCATCCTTTCTTGAGATTTCATCTTCACTGCCAGAGCAGGAATAACAAAAGCTACTTATTCCAAAAACTGGAAAACTTTCTCTTGCTTCAAAACTAGTTTTTGGACTAATAGAAATGCAGCAAGCCATAGAGTGATTTTCTGGGCCCAGGTAAGGTTTCCCATGGTATTGGCAAAAGATAGTAATAAGTCAACACTTAAATAATCATTTAACACTTTTGTTTTATGAAAGTAGTCTGATAAATGTGAGCAAAATTTCTCAAGCCAAGCTCTGGTGTCAGTAAGCAAAAAGCAAGAACACTGTTCAGATCCGTAGTTTGAAGTATTCTGTTCTCTGGTCTAAGATGTTTTATATGCAGATGCTGACACTTGGGCTGGGAGTGTGGAGGGTCCATGATATGCTCAAGTGCCCTCCAGGAATGAGTCTGAGACAACCAAACTCATTAAACTGTTACCCATTTGGAAGCAAATTCAATCCAAGCTACACCAAGGGCCAACATTCCCTCTGTTGCACTTTTTTTCGCCCCCTTAACTACATCCAACTTAACTTTTCCTGATGAATACCAAAGCTAACATCTTTTTTTTTTTTTTTTCCCACCTAAAATGACATTTTCAAGATAACTTATCTATGATGAAAGAACATTCTGGTTAAATTGCAAGTACGAATGTAAAGAATGAAGAAAAGGGGAGTGAGAGAATTTCATTTGTTCTAAGAATGGTTTTCGAGGTTACTGTTGTTTCTATTAAATTTTAACTTATTTTTAACAAAAAAGGTTTTAAGTACTAGTAAAAGTTTGAATGAGATCACTCCAATTTGATTATAGGTCAAGTGTTGGATCATCTGCTCCATTTCAAAACGCATTACAAATGGTAGTATGAACTCTGTTTGCAGGTTGCACCTACTTATTTTTTATTCCTGGAGTATAAGAATGGTTGTGACATTAAAAAAAAAATGTATTTCATCTCTACCAAAGCACATTTCCAGAAATTGCCTAAACAAAATTCTACACCCCCTCAAAAAAAATAAGACCACACACTTAAAAAAAAAAAAGTAACATAATTTTTATCCTCAATGAGAAAAGACTTGTGGCAATATGAAAGATGAACATCTAATTTTCCCACCTCATTCCTTTTTTGTATCAATGTTAAGTACCATAACATTTGCATTTACACTGAGTGACATAAAAGATTTCTGACCCAGGGACCTAACTAAAGCAAAAGGTAGCAGGCAAGACTTCTAGAACTTGCTGTTCATAGGCATTATAACTGGTATGTGTTCAGAAAAAACATTTGAAACTGGGGGCTAGCTAGTCTAAGCTAAGTTGTGATGTAGCAACACAACCACAAAATCTCAAGTTTCTATGAGAAAAGTTTATTTCTTGCTCATTTATGTGCCCTTTAGAGGCCAGCTGCAGCCCTGCTCCCTGTACTATTCACCCAGGCTGAAGAAGCAGCCCCCATGTGAAGGAGGAAAAGGGCCATGGCAGAATGATGAGAAAGTTCTTACCACTTTCGCTTGGAGGTGGCCTGTGTTACTATCCCTCACATTTTATTGGCCAAAGAAAGTCACATGGCCAAATTGAGGTTGGTGATGCATGAAAGTATAATCTCCCCAGAGGGTGAGGCAGTGGATAGTAGCAAATGAAAGTATAACCTACTGTATTTATCATAAGATGATTAGAAGTATGAATGAAAATATTTAAATTGTCTCTCATTTCATTGCCTAGTAATAACAATGGTTAATAGTTTGGTTCCACTTTAACCAAAGTAGGAGAATAATGTCCATACTACCTGCAACATGTTTTCTTCAATCAACAATGTATTGGCAAAAGTCTTCCTTGTAAACAAAGAAACTTCGATGTCACCACTGTTAACCACTACATATAAGGTGGTGATATACCACAAAACATTTAACCATTCCTGTACTGGGACATTTAGAGGGTATCCTGTATATTTTGAAACAATGAAATTTATCATGGAAGAGTTTGTAATAATTCTATATTTGTGTTTGATTATTGTAAAAATTGACCTTTGTTGATTTCAATAATTTTATGCTTTGTTTGATATCTGCTCTTTCTGTTTACAAGTGATAGATGAAATCTGTCCATAATTTCACTTTTAAACATTTTGTATCATTTTATATTATGTGTTCTTCTAATAATGATCATGTTGGATTATTTTTTAAAATTAATTTTAGTGAAGTTTTTCCCATTTCCATTTAATGTTATAACTAATAGTTGACTTATGTATATCATTTTATTCTACTTTGTTTCCTTTAATGCTTGATGGCTTTAAAAAAAAAATCTGCCTTTCCTTATAATATTGATTTTTATGTGGTTTTATTGACCTTTTTACTTTCCATTAATAAGAAAGATACAATTTCCCTTTTAAAGTTTTATTTGTTTCTTAGTAACTTTCTTGTTATTCAGTGTACAGAAAAGGAAAATTTGGATTAGAAAGCTTATTAAATCTATTTGACATTGAACACCATGTCAAAAATTCTTTCACTACACTTTACTCTTGATTTATTAATAAGTCAATGAATTAGTTAAGCAAAGTTTTTAAAGTATGGTATAGTACTGATGGTATACAATACTAATTTACAGAGGTTCTTAATCTAGGATTCATGAATGGGTTTAGTACATTCTTTAAACCCTAGAAATATGGAAAGTATTGGATATATATGCATGCATTATATTTTCTTAAGGAAATATTCAATAGCTTTTAACACATTTTCAAAAGGTATCCTTGTGAATTTATATTTCTAAAATGATTATTAATGATACTGGTTAAAACATCCATGGGCATAAAAATTGTACAACATATTTAATATAATGGGATCACAGGACATTTGACTTTGAAGGGAGCCTCTGCCACGGATTTTTGACAAGGCCATTCTGATGCCATCACTCAATAATTTGATCGGTGCTAATTTTCTAAGATTTGCCAGCCACTTTTTCATCCACCACTTTGTTTCTGACCCTTGTTGACATATTTTGAAAGGAAGTTTTGGTAATCTCATAATTCATATTTTGACAGGAAAATAACATTGGGGAATATGGTTCCCATGATTGCTAAAAGATACTAATTATCATCAGCGTGTAAAGAGGTTTCAGCAACAGTGGGAAATACCAAAAGATTTTGCCTGTGCTTTGTGACCTTAAATAACAATTTACAAATCCATGATAAGTGTGTGTGAACTCTTATTGGGGTACCAGTGTCTTATGTAACAGCACATCCTCTAGGGCAATTTTCTGTCAAACAGCAGCTTCTGCACTGAGTTGAGATATGCTGAAGGATTGGCTAAATAATCAAAATGGCTGAGGTTAAAAATGTTCCTGATTTACCATATTAGATTGCTAGTAGAAATATGAAATGGTGTAACTGCTATTGAAAATGGTAGGGAAGTTTCTCAAGAAATTAAAAATGGAATTGCCATACAATTCTATAATCCCAATTCTGGGTATTTAGCAAAAAGAATTGAATGCAGGGATTTGAATAGGTATTTGTACACCTATATTCATAGAAACATTTATAACAATCAGAAGGCAAAACAACCTGTGTCCATGAATGGATAAGTGAATAAATAAAATGTGTTATATTCCCATAATGAGATATTATTCAAACTTAAAAAATATGGTAATTCCAACACATGGTACAACACAGATGAACCATGAATATGTTGTCATGCTTGGTGAAATAAGCCAGATACAAAGGACAAGTACTATATGACTCTACTTATCTGAAGTACTCAGAGTAGTCAAATTACAGAGACAGAAAGTAGAAGGGTAGTTGTCAAGGTCCAAGGGAAGAAGGGAATGCAGAGTGAATGTTTAATGGGCACAGAGTTTCAGTTTGGGAGATGGAAATGTTTCGGAGATGGAAGGCAGCTATCTTACTCCATTTGGAAGTTGTAGCAGAATGCCACAGACTGGGTGGTTTATAAAAAACAAGCATTTATTTCTTACAGTCCCAGGGCTGAGCAAGTCCACAATCACAGCGTCAGCAGGTTCAGTGTCTGGTGAGGACCTGCCTCCTGGTTCACAGATGGTCATCTGCTTGCTGCGTCCTTGTATGGGGGAAGGGGACAGGGACATGTCTGAAGTCTCTTCTATAAGGGCACTAATTACACTCATGAGGGATCCACCCTCATGACCTAATCACTTTCCCAAGTCCCAACTTCCTAATACTATCACCTTGTGAATGTTTCTTACGACATATGAATTTTGGGAGGACATTCAGACCATAGTGGTGATGGTTACAGAACAAAATGAATATACTTAATGTTGCTGACCTACCCACTTAAAAATGGTTAAAATGGTCAATTTTATGCATATTTTAAAACAAAAAAGGTTCTGTATTATCAGCTATAATGACTTTATAACATGCTGGATTTTATTTTATTTTTAATTAAAGGTTTTTATTTATTATTTTTAGATAGAGGGGAAGAGAGAGAGGCAGAGAGGGAGAGAGACATCCATGTATAGTTGCCTTTCACCTGCCTACAGCTACAGATCAGGCTGGAGACCTGGCTTGCAACCTGGTTATGTGCCCTGGCTGGGGAATTGAACCAGCAACCTTTGGGTTCACAGGCCGGTGCCTTATCCACTGTGCTACCAGCCAGTGGATTATACTAATTTGTGCTTAGGTTTCACCTTCTTTATAAAATCTTTCCTACTCTAATACAGAATTATCACTTCAATATGTATTACTTCCATACTTGTTTTGTATTCAATAATAATCCATATGTTATTGAATAAATACTACACTATGTTTATTTGCATTGATTGTGTACAATATTTGAGGATGGGGACTATGTCACCTTTATTATTGCAGTCTAATGTTATGGGTCACAAAAACCACTCATATTGTTTACTAGGTTTATCATCTGGAGGTAGCCACCCTCATGTCTTTTTTATTTTACTCTATTTGCCCAAAGATAACCCAAAACAATCTAAATAATTTGCAGATTAGAGTTCTCTATCTTCTGTAGTTTGCTGGAGAGAAAGGCTGTACCAAGGTCAACATTCCCAGAGGAAAACCTCTGGGTTGCCCTAAAATAAAGACCTCACCACTCCCACAGGCTGCTAATGATACTCTAGAGGCCTGGGCCATTATTAGGTTGTATTTTCCCTAGTGCTGAGTTGTGCATTAGGAATAGGAATAGAGGCAGAAGGCAGCAGCGTAATTCTTTCAAAACAATGCTAATGGATTAGCCTGGTTGCACAGAATTACTGCACCTGCCACCTACCTAATTTACTAGCCATTATCTACCTAATCACCAATATTTCATGGTCAAGAACCTTAATCAGATTTTTAAAAATTGTCATCTTTCCAGAACAGCAATATTTATGCAAACCTTTACATATCAGCATGCCCATAATTTTACTTGCTTTGGCCATCTAGTGTAAGTACTAGTTTCAATTATGCACGTTCATTGTTGCAGGAGGGAAAGAACTGCTGACAAGAACCAGGTTCTCCAGCCTTGTGAACTCATTTAACTGAGGTGCCATGACCTGCACACACTCATGTGGTGAGCTGGAGTCACTGGAGGCACCAGAGCTGAGCGCCCACCAGCAGCTCACTACACAACTATGTGCGTCCCTGCCTATCTCAGCCTTTGGAGACAGCCTCTTGGGAACGTGAGATTAGCCAAGCAAAGTAGTGCTTTTTTTTTTTTTTTTTTTGAAATCCTATTTTTAATACACCACTACATATACCCTGGGGTGTTTTTCCCCTTTATCCCCTTTACTAAAAAAATACTATGGATTGCTTGGGTGTGAAGCCAACCCCAGCTCTGCCATTGCCTAGCAATGAAACGTCAGGTAATCTACTTACAATCTCTCTTTGCCTCAGTTTCCTCATCTATAAAACAGGGATAATAACATCTAGTTCATGGAGTTGTTAGAAGTAAATGTAATCATCTGTGTAAAACGCTTATTACTAGCATTAAGCATTCTCTTCTGAGCCTCTCCTCCAAATTACTGACAGCAAAAGCAGGCTGGAAGATGCACTATCCACTTTGGTGAGCAGGGTTGGCACACTTAAGTGCTGACCAATTTTGAGACTGATTTGATCTATGCTATTTTATTATTAAAAGCCCCCATGAAATCATCTGCAAATTTTGTGTCTAGGGACAAGAATATTTGGGGAAAAGTGCATCATTTAACAAAAGTCCACAAAACAGGAACTAATGTACTGGTTTATGTCTTTAAATGGATTTTGCCACCTATCCTTATTAAAATTATAATGTACACATAAATATAAGAGAATCATCAAATAGCATATTCACTAAAATTACTTTAGTATCAAAAATACTTGAAATATGCTGTAAAGTGAAGGAATAGGGGCCCTGATGGCTTAACAAACCATATTTGAGGTCCAAAGAATGAGTCATATTCATGGTACATTATAATTAGCAAAGAAGTGGGTGTCAGAAAGCTTGAGCTTGAGTCTTGGCCCAGTGGCTCAGTTGGGTAGAGCATTGTCCCATCCACTGAAATGCTGAGGGTTTGGTTCTCGGTCAGAGCACCTGCTTAGGTTGTGAGTACGACTCCCAGTCAGGGTGGATACCGTAAGCATCCTATCAATGTTTCTCTCTCTGTCTCTCTCACACACACACGAACCCTTCCTCTCTCTCTCAAATCAATGAACATATCCTTGGGTGAGGATTTTTTTTTTATACTGGAGCCTTCCTTTTTCAGGAAATCACATGATTTTGTGTCTCAGGGTCTTCATTTTCTCAATGCAGGGAAGATACTCTGTGCCCAATTTACCTCATGGGATTTTGTGGAAATCAAGAAAGAAAATATTACTTTAAAATACACACATATAATGGGGTAAAGCTAGAAGTGTGAATACAGGATCTATTTCACTCAGAAACACCATGGCCGGGGGCAGGGACAGAAAAGGGACTTTAAAAAAAACAAACCAAGCCCATAGGAGCAGTGAGAACAAGAGATAATAGCAACAGAATTGGAGGCTGGACATAGACAAAAGCAGTAAAAAGACACCTGGTTCATTGGTCAGTCCTGTCACAAAGACAATAAGAGGACATTTTAAAAAGAATTCAAAGGAAGGTTTAAAATATCACTTGATATTGAGTTACCATGAGCAAAGCTACTTTTCCCCAAATTCCAAGCTTGGAAAAAGCCAGTGGTAGTTGTTTGCCACAGAAGTTCTATCAGTAGTCCCAGGAGCTGCGTGTCACCTGGGAACTTATTCCAAATGAAATTTCTCGAGTTCCTTCATACTACATAACCAACGTCTCTGAGGGGGTGCCCTGCACTCTGTTAAAACAAGCTGCCATGGAGTAGTATTAAGAGTCAAGGATTGCCAACTGGGTCTCGTTCTTTTATCTATAATGATGGTTTCATTAAAAGCCTTAAAAGCCCATGTGTAAAAGATTTGCTGAATTCCCCCTAAAGGATAACTTCCTAAGTAGTCCAAGAATATTTTAAGAAAATGTATGAATTTAAAAATTAAAAAATGTAAATTAACTCTATTTGTAAGTTTTGTTTTTTTGGTATTTCTTCACCAGTTTTTTATCCTTTAAATGTTTCATTTTGGAATAATTTTAGGCCTACAGAGAACTTATAAATATACTACAGAGAGTCCCCAGATTCTCTCTTTACCCTGGACTTCTCTAGTTTTCCGAAGCTGAAAAAACAAAAAAAATTTTTTTTTTTTAAAGATTTTATTTATTATTTCCAGAGAGAGGAGGAAGGGAGAGAGGCAGTGAAGGAGAGAAGCATCAATGTATGGTTGCCTTTCACCTGCCTCCAGCTACAGACCTGGCTGGAGAACTGGCTTGCAACCTGGTTATGTTGCCCTGGCTGGGAATCGAACCAGCGACTTTTGGGTTCGCAGGCCGCCACCTTATCTACTGAGCCACCAGCCAGGGCCTAAAACAAAAAATTTTAACCTCAGTGTTCAACTATTTATAGTGTCAGCTGAAAAAAATTAGACGTTTAGAAACAAATTCAATGCTGAATTTATAGTTATTGCTGAAATAAAAAAAACTGTACAGCACTTGCAAATTTAGTATTCTAAATATGAAAGTTTGGACAGCAAATCATCCTTCAGTTCTTAGCTGTGTCACCTCAAAATAGGCACATACCCTGATGCTTTCTAGCACAATATTTTCATTGTCTTCACAGCACTTATCTTACTCAGTAGTTACATGATGTATTTATTGGCTTATTGTCTATCCCTAGAGACTTCACCCATTATGTTTCATGCTCTCCTTGTTCCAACACCTGGGCCCAGAGTATGCCCAGTGCATACTGAGTAGGTTCTCAATAGATTTTGCTGGATGAATGAATGGGTGGAAGACTGCTTACATGAGTGAGGAATGTTTTGGATATATGAAGCAGGGCTAATATAAGCCACAGGATAAAAACATATCTATTTACACTGTCATTGTTTCTGAAATTTCAAACCTTTAAAAGTCTACAGAGTTGACATCTTTGGGAGCTTATGTGCTAGTCCAACATCTCCATAATCCATGTTTTACTGGGGCAAAGCTTAGAATTATTGCTCTTTATATATCCTTGTTCTCCAAAAGCCCAAACTTTCCAAGTAGATCTCTGTTGTTGGTTCACAACACACAGCATTTCACATGATTGATTTAATGTGAAAAGTCAATAAAATAAAAACTCAATAAACTTTTAAGTTATCCTTAAAGTTAGACTAATTAAAAAAAGTATTAAGTATTCTTGCATATGTACAAACACATTTTTTAAAACTCACAAATACTGAGTTCCAGTCTTACGGTGGTTTAGGAATGAGACATTTTGGGAAAACAGGTAAAAAATTTTAAAGGAGGAATGAAGCACCCCCTGTTTTTCTCTGTCATTACTAGCACTTTGCTTCACAGTCAAAGAATTACCCAATCATAGTAAAAAGAAAGGAAGGGTAGATGGCAGGAAGGGAGGCAAGTAAGAAAAGGAGAGGCTACTGATTTTCATGTTCTTTATAAACTTTTACATTTCTCCTAGGACCAAATGTTATAAAATGTATCCCAAAATCAAAGCACTAGATCAGATGACCAACGTTAAAAAAGTCAGTCCAAAATAAGTAGCCATAAAATGATCTATTTGTCAAATAGAACAAAACAAGAAAAAGTGCTTGGGCACGCTCTGCTTCATGTAGCGTTTTTCTTACTTCTGTTTCAGGGCCTGCACTGTGATGAAGGGTAAACACATGCATGCATTCAGCACAAATGAATCCATCACCTAGAGAGTACAATGATCCCACTCTTACTTCTGGAGCATCGCCTGGTTATGATGTAATGAGTTGCAAATAATTCAAATTATCTGCTGAACTAAAGACTTAATAGGCTGAATCTCACTGCCAAGAAACATATCCACATTGATACAAAAAGGGACTTGAGGGAAAAATTCATCTTCTGACCTTGTGGATAAATTTTGAAAGACCAAGAAATAATGAAAATAATAAAAGGTAAATAAAACTCTCTAGGTTTTCTTTACATAAAAATAATTAGTAGTATTAATGCTGAGTTATTCATTTGAAACCATCTGATGTACTTAACAAATAAGTTCAGTAAATGTCACTCTAAACCAAGATTTTCAAATTAAGAGGAAAGAGATACATATACAAATGTTTGTGTGTGTGTGTGTGTATTTCTTACCATGTCCCTAGAGAAAGAACTCATAAGACTGGGCAGTCCTATTGCTGAGATTGTAATTTCTAAATTCCATTTGCTAATAAAAGGAATCAAAGCTACTGGAATGGCTGACTCTTTTTCTTTTTTTCCAAAATTCTTTTTTGAAAAAAAAAGTGTCTTATTTATTTGTTTTTAGAGAGAGGGGAAAGGAGGGAGAGAGACATCAATGGTTGACTCTCACATGTTCCTGACTGGGGACCTGGGCCACAACCCAGGCATGTGCCCTGACTGGGAATTGAACTGGTGACTTTTTGGTTTACAGGCTAGCACTCAATCCACTGGGCCACACAATCTGGGGCTAGAATAGCTGACTCTTAGACTGTAAAATGACATGAACAAGAGGAGCTTGGGGCAGCCAGTTGTACGAAGAAGCAGGGTTCAAGAAACTAATGAGATAGGGTGCTTCTGGAATGCTCTGCATCTTGATCTGGGTGCTGAGTATTTAGGAATGTTTAGTTTGTGAAAATTCATTATGACTCACTTATGAGTTCTCTTTTCTGCAGATATACACAGAAGACATCTGAAAGGACTCCCAATTAACAAAAAAATGTTTTACTTATAGAAAAAAACCACTTCAGTTAACTAAAACATAACAAATAGTTTTAAAATCCAAAAATGTATGGTAATACTAAAGAAAAAGAGGAACTGTATCCCTAAAAAAACCTCAAAGAAACAACACTGATTGCCTTTTGAAGAAACTGAAGTGCTGGATTATCCTTTGTGATAGCATGGATTGACCTGGAGGGGATTATGCTAAGAGAAATAAGCTAATCAGAGAAAGACAAGTACCATATGATTTCACTCATGTGGAATACAATGAACATAATAAATTCACAAACAAAATAGAAACAGACTCATAGAGAACAGACTGACAGCTGTCAATGTGAAGGGGGTTGAGGGGCTGGGTGAAAGGATTAAGAAATAAAACCCAAAACCTCACAGGCACAGATAACAGTAATTGATTACCAAAGGGAAAGTGGGGTAGGGGGAGGTAAAAGAGGGTAAAGTGGGGTAAAGGGTAATGGAAAGAGATTTTGGATGATGAACACACAATACAATAGACAGATGATAGAGTATAGAATTGTACACCTGAAACCTATATAATTTTGTTAACCAATGTCACCCCCAATGAATTAGATAAAACTTTAAAAAATAACTCTTTGTAAGCAAAACAAAACAAAAAGTCCCCTTTCCCCTGCTATTTATATATGAAACCCTTAATATTAACAATATTCTCCTTTTTTCACTTAATCACATCTTCATTTCTACTTTTTCTGGACATGCACTTAATATATAATGTATTTTTCAAACCTTGTCTAAATCTTTCTGTTTTCTAAAACCTCACCTACCAAATTGAGAAAGACAATGTCCAGGGGAGAGCTGGTCCAATCTACAGTGTTTACATCTAGACAGATTCTTTCCTGGTCCCTTGTTCCCTGTATTTTCAAAAGGCTGAGAAGGAAACTTCAACTCCTTCTCACTCCTCTTTCCCGGAGAGAAGAGCTGGCCATGGGCCAGCTACCTACCTCTTAACCCTGTCAGTTGATTAGGGTTCAGTGCCTCTTGATCAGAAGAGACTCCCTTCAACCTGAGACAGAAAAGGGGGACAGCCAAGGAGGAAGATGGGGCAGGTGAAATGGCATCCACATGCCAGTTCTATTGGGCTATTCTCTCCTTCTCCACTACCTGAGGGACACATCTCATCATCCTCAAAACATAAAAATAAGTATGCACATCTGCTTCCTTACCATGCTGGCGTTCAATACTTTTCTTCCTCTTCAGTTGTTGCAGAACCATGTTATATTTGCTGACCGGGGAGCTGACTTTCTGAATTTGCTTTCCTCACCACATTTCTACCTGTTTTATATATCAGTAATGGCTTCCAAGCACTCCCTATTTTAGTTCCATTTTTTTTTTTCCAGTTCTGTTTATCTTTTCTCAGGGATTTAAGTGAAATAGAATGTGAGGCTGATAACGGGGACTCAATAGACCAAAGATAAAAGGGCTTTCTGAAAGCATTTCTGAGTATGCATGGCTACAAACTAATTCCTATGACAAAAGAATAATAAAAATAGATATATTTCATTAAGGAAATGAGGTACTGATCACCTGCTTTTTCCTTTTGAAGAAGAGTTTAATTTGCTTCTCATATAGTCAAGTCACAACCCAGCAAATGTGTGGAAACAAATTTCCAGTTACTTTATTTCCATGAACTTAAACCTGATAGTCAAAGGGACTCACATACATTTCATCTTTGCATGGAGTCAAGTATCCAGGATCCTAAGCAATACTGACCTAAGAGATTCCATGAGATAAACCAAGCAATGCAGCTGGTGGATAGTCAACTACCTAAAGTAAACATCCAATCCAGCTGGCCTTCTTTCCTATTTGCTTCAGCATTAAAAATGGATATCCTGGCCCTGGCTGGTGGCACAGTGGATAAGGAGCTGGCCTGCAAACCCAAAGGTTGCTGGTTTGATTCCCCAGCCAGGGCATGGAACCATGGTGCAAGTCAGGTCTCCAGCCAGATTTGTAGTTGGGGCAGGTGAAAGGCAACCATACATTGATGTCTTTCTCCTTCTCTGCTTCTATCCCTTCCCCTCTCTCTAAAAGTAATAAATAAAATCTTAAAAAAATAAAATAAAAAAGATATCCTGAGGCCTGAAATTTGCTTAAGTACCAGGCACTACCTGTTTAAAGTTCAATGGGTTGTTGGGATAAGAACTGCTGTGTTGAGATGAAGTCAGCTTCCCCCTATTTTTTTTAAGATCTTATTTATTATTCCCAGAGAGAGGGGAAGGGAGAGCAGCAGAGAGGGAGAGAGACATCAATGTATGGTTGCCTTTCACCTGCCTCCAGCTACGGACCTGGCTGGAGAACTGGCTTGCAACCTGGTCATATGCCCTGGCTGGGAATTGAATCAGTGACCTTTGGGCTCACAGGCCAACACCTTATTTACTGTACCACCAACCAGGGCAGCTTCCTTCTATTTGTAAACAGTGATCAAACAATTAATGTTTAAGTTTAGCTAATGCTGGCAGAGAAGTGTTTTGTCCATGAGGATCCTGTGATTTGAAATGTTTTCATGACTGAGCTCTTTGTTATTAGATAAAAGTTTGATTCTGCATCAAACTGTAAGTAGTTCAGTTCCCAGTAATATACAGTGATCAAAGATGGGGAAGGAGAAGTGTAAGGATTAACTACAGCCCACTGTGCTTGAAGGGGCGTCTGATTCTGACGGAGAGATTTCTCAATGTCAGAAGCTCTGTATGTGTAGATGGCACAGCATATTGCCCACTGAATCATTCTGGTGTCCAGAATGAGTAAAAGTTAGAAAATGGACTCTATATCCCTACTAGTATCATTCAAAAAATAAAATACAATAAAAAATAAAAGCCATCTTGATGAATCCACTTTACCTCCCTGGGACCAAAATAGTCATA